>VUQH01025210.1:15371-56464 GCA_015106775.1 Etroplus canarensis
AGCCATCTGGAGCAAGGGAGACGAGAGATTATCCTAAAGTAAATAAAATGATAGTTATTCACTCAGTTTTCAACTCGATTCAGCGCCGCATTTAAATCAACTACACGATGGTAAAAATAGGCTTTTAAGTAAAAGTATGTCATTTATTATCCTGTATTCAGTTTTTTCTTTTGCCTTCGCAACTAATGTTTTTACTTTTTTCTTGTATTTCGGAAATAATGTAAAACATATACAATAATTATATGAATGACATTAAAAGGATAACACATAAAAGTGAGAAAACACTTGTTTCCAATGTGGTCCTTGAATCAAATGACACTCATGTAGACCAAAAAACCCAGTAAACTAATACAAAATATAAGTGTTATTTTCCTGGATGGATATTTGGTTAAAAAGATAATATTTTACCCATGATTTATGTTTTGATTATCAGTTTACATTTTTCAAACTCTGAAAGAAAAGAAATATTATCCAAAGTGTGTTTTTCTCTGTGTAAATGACATATACTTAGAGCTTTAAATTAGAGTAAATAAAGACCTTTATCTACAAATTAAAATCATTCATTACACTTAAAATTTTACTTTCATAGATTTTCTTAGACAAAAATATTGGGCCACCTGCACATTACACCTACAGGTTTGTTTTGACATCCCCTTCTAAACCTGTAGGTATTAGTGGCCCTGTAATGTAATGGGCCTTAGAAATAAGGTGATAAAAGTGCTATATAAGTAGACACCATTTACCATTTAAAACCTCAGCTAAATTATTGATGTAGATTAATCTGCTGTGGCAAACTGCTGGGTGGAAAAAATAAGGGAGCAGCTGAAGTTACATTTACTCTAAATCCTTAGACATTAATATGTTATTGGTCCCCTTTTCAGCGATAACAGCAGCCACTCTTCTGGGAAGGCTTTCAGAGTGTGTCTGTGGGAATTTTTGCCCATTCCCCCAGAAGAGCATTTGTGAGTTCAGACACAGATGTTAGTTGGACAAACGAGCCCACCTCACAAACTCCATTCTAGTTCATCCCAAAGGTATTGGTTGGGCTTAAGGTCAGGGCTCTGTGCAGGCCAGTCAGGTTTTTCCACTCAAAACTCACCCAACCATGTCTGTATGGACCTTGCTTTGTGCACTGCGGCACAGTCACACTGGAACACAAAAGGGCCTTCCCCAAACCATTACCAAAAATTTGAAAACATAGAATTGTCCAAAATGTCTCGGAAGCATTAAGATTTTCCTTCATTGGAACTAAGGGGCCAAGGCTAATCCCAGAAAAAAAATCCCATAGCATTATCCCTCCTTCACCAAACTTTACAGTTGGAACAGTGCAGTCAGGCAGAGAATGTTCTCATGGCATTCAACAAACCCAGACTCATCCATCAAACTACCATACAGATTAGCATAATTCTTCCCTCCACAGACCATGTTTACCCTGCTCGAGAATTCAGTGGTGCTATGCTTTACACCACTCCATCTTGGCTTGACATTGTGAATGCAGCTGCTCGGATCCCAGCGCACAGTTTTGTGATGATGTTAGTGCCAGTGGAGGTTTGGAGATCTGCAGTTACTGAGTCAGCAAAGCGTTGGTGACTTTTATCCACTATGCGCTTCAGGACTCGGCAACCCCATTTTGCAGTTGTACATTGTCAGCCACTTTGTGGCTGAGTTGCTGTGGTTCCTAAATGCTTTCACTTTGTAATAATACCTCCTGATGATGGAATAGGAGGGAATAAATTTCACAAGCTGACTTGTTGCACCAGTGGCATCCCACACTGGAGTTCAGTAAGTTATTTAAAATCATCCATTCTTGACAAATGTTTGTACAGGCTGACTGCATAGCTAGCTGCTTGATTTTCTATACTTAATGATAATGATAAAGAGGTGTGGCCCAGTAGTTTTGTTCAAATATTGTATATACTGTATGTATATTTGTATCAGTCTGTCTTTTCTTGACTAAATTTATGTATAAAAGACGAAAAACAATTGTTTATAAACAAAGCATTGGTAATCTTAATTATACTAAATAAGAGGTACATGATTGCTGATATGTGTTGTATTAAGACTTTATTGTGATATTTTCCGTTATGTACATAGACTCAAAAAAACTGATAATAAGTGCTTTATAGAAGAGAGAAAACAGAAGTTAGCAGAAAAGCAAATGATAAATGGAGGGCTTAAATATAGTTAAGTGGTAAAAGTCCGCTTGATAAACAAAAGTAAATGGGAAAACATCACATTAGGAAAGGCACTGTTTCCTCTCACTTCTATCGCTACCATTATGTTTAGGCTAAGGTTGTGTGATACAGCTCACATGTTGGTACAGCCCAAGAGCTTCCTGGCATAGTTTCTTCTTTTATAAATTGTCTTGCCAGCAGGGGGAAGTAGAAGTTGGAAAGTTCAGATTTAAAAATGGCTCTTGTCCCTGTCTGACGGCTGTTTTCCACTCACACTGTGCACACCATGAGCTGACTGATAATCTGCTGGTCAGACAGTGAACATGAAACTCCACAAACTGTTCACCTGAGTGACCCCACTGACATCTGCCAACCTTCTGAGACCACAAACTCAAAAATTCAAACTTATATTCTAGGTCATTAATTGAGTTCTGATTTAGAATATTTAGTGTATTTCGTGAGTTTGTTTTTTCAGCAAAGTTACCACTGGCTCTTTTGAAGCCAACTGTTATGTCATGGATTTGGGAAGTAGGGTAGAGAGGGAGAGAGAGAGAAGGGGGGGAGAGGGAGAGAGACATTTACACAGCTTGCCTACCTTGTTATTCCTGTGCCAGCTACAGCATGCATGTCTGCCTATCTGTTGATTTGTGGCTTCGTGTCTGAATGCACATCACACTTTGATCTCATCTAGCAGTCCATCGAGTGAACACAGGTATGCTTGGATGTTGTGCTTCTTCATCTTTTTTTTTACTCGCAGAAAATGACTGGAAGTGCCCCACAGGAATCTGAGAATGTAAAGGAGTACTGTGCCTTGAAACAGGAGTGTGATATGAATTTGTGGCCTGTGTATTATTTTGCTGTAAGAAGTAGAAGTATGATTATAGGTTTTTAATTTAGTGAAGGACAAAATGTAACCCTGTATAAGGCAGAGAAATGGATCAGACATTTGTCTTATCAGATCACTCTTCAACTTTGACATTGAAATCTGACCTTTTGTGAACTGCAATATTTTATTATCACTTTGTCCACATCACACATTAACACAGAAAGAGTGTTCTGAATCTCCCTGATCATTTTCTTTACCAAGAGTCTGTTAGAGCCAGGATAGGATCAATGAAAATCCAATTACTCAAGTAGGACAGTAAGTAAAAGTGGATCACACAGCTGAAAAGGTTGATTGGTTTCCAGCAAACAAGGACAAAGATGAGGCTTGCGGTTTGCTTCTGTACATGGTGGGCTTTAAGTGTTTGTGTAGACAACTTTAAGGCAGCCCAACCACAGGGACTAAAGGCTAGACAGGCCCGCAGAGACACAAACCCTGTAACAGGAAAGATGGCAGCTTGGTGGTCATTAAATCAGTGACGTCTGGAGGTGTCTGCTCACTCAGGAGGGAGTAAAGTTTAGGGAGTTTAATGCTGATAGATCCTGCTTGGAGCTTTTTTTAAAATTCAGACTGTGAGTCTAACCTTTTTAGTGATTCCAAGGATTAGTCAATTTGGCAGCCTCACAGTGGTTAATACAAAGATTGGGAAACTTAAATAATCTTTTCTGTGTTTACCAAGTTAGACCAAGCCAGGGAGCAAAGACCATACTCGCAAGCCTTCGCCACCTTCTTTCAGTTGAGTTTTGATCCCTGTCAGCGAGGAGGGGGTGCTGTTTCCCCAGGAGGGCCAGATCAAATAGATATCTCAGCTGCTGGTTTATTAAACAAGCTGCAGCCATACTTTAACAATGTGACTGACTGACCTCTGATGACCTTTAAAGTTCATTGCAACCTCTAGTATGATGCTGTCTAATCTATGGTATATATGTACATAAATCCTTCATTCGTTTTATGACGTGTATTTGTTGTGTAGATTAATGTCTGCAAAATGAATGGTCAAAAATAAAATTAACCCATAAGAACCCAGACCCATTTTTCTTTAGGGACTTCATAAGTTAAGGCCAAGCATGAAGCTTTATAGGGAAGATTGTAGAACATATGAAATGTTTGTTACATGCATGTCACCATGGGTTCTTATGGGTTAAACTTTAAGGATTTTTGTCCTCAAAACTTTAGAAATGTTTGAAAGAAACAAAAAATTATGAGATATGCAAAAATAAACCTGAATCAAGTAGTCATGGTATTACTGGGTAACAGAAATGTTTCTTCAAAGCCTTATACGCTCTTATTAATTTCATCCAGTCAGAGGCCTTATTGCACAAAAAGGTACAAGCTATTGCATAACAGACAGGAAAGGTGTTTGCTTTCCCCTGTGAGGCAAGACAAAAGAAGTAGTGATTCATTTTTGGAATGTAAGTGCATGCAAGTATGTATGTTTAAAGCAAAAATAGTAAAGCAACACAAATCTTCAAATACTGCAAATTAAATTTTTATGTTTAAATGTAGGGATATTGTCAATGTTGCATTACAAATTTTAATTTAAAAAAAGTCTAGACAGGTTGTTATAGTTCTTCTTTTTCTTTCTTTCGGCTGCTCCCAATAGGGGTCGCCCCTGTGACTGGGTTAGACAGGTTAATTTAGTAAAAAACTTGAAATTCAAATCCAGAACGTCCAACACATTTTTTGTGCTTTGATCTATAAATTACCTTTTTGCTTTGCAATTAAAATAATATTTTTTAAACTAGTATTCTAAAGTAATAATCTACTATTGTTTACTTTTCATAATTTTAGGGGAATTTAGAGAAAAAACTTTCATGAAAACAGTCAAGACAAAAAAGGACATGTTGGAAATACTTGACATAAAGATACATTTTTGTTACCCTTTACTTTCAAAGACAGGCAACAAGTGAAGTATAATTTTATTTATTTAATTGCTGGAGACAAATAGACACATAGTAACAAGTACATTTACCAGGTAATAGCTATAGAGAAAAACAGCAAGATGAGAAAAAAACCAAGAAAGCAGACTAAGAAAGCATCACTCGGACAAGCCACTAAACCACCAAGCTGTCTTAGACTGTATTTTCCCTTTATTAAATTAATATTACAGAGTTATAAGCAATAACATAATAATGAACATTTGTCAGGCCTCCTTTGTAAACATAAACACTGAAGGAAATTCCACAGCTTCCCTGTTAATACTTCATCTAATTTTAATCCTGGAACTGCCAATCATTACATATTACCTCAATTTATTTGCTTTTCATAATGCAACATGTAACATCAAGTTAAGGACTAATGTAACAGATTTTCAAGCTGTTGTTCAAGAGGCTGTTAGAGGCTCATTAAGAGGCATGTTCTGAAACCAGAGAAAGATGCAGACAGGCCACATGTCGTAAACGTGATACAATGTTAGACAGGAGTGTTGAATGCATCTATTCTGGGACTGGCATGAGGGTGACGAGTCTTTACAGCCAAAACTGAGACAAGCACAAGAAGGTCACCTTCAGATTGTGAGGCACTTTTGGGCTGAATTCATGCATATACAGTAGTGCAAGCCAGATTTAGAAAAGCGCTTTCTTCCAAAACATAGATGCCATTGAATATTAATGTTCCCTGTAAATTTAAAGGTGAATTGCTGAAATGCTGAATCGTAATATGTCACTTTGATTTTATTTTCCCATTTCTGTCCAATTCTAAGACCATGTGAAATCACTAAAAGAGCTGCCACCCTTAGGTGACAGATGGAGATGTATATGGTGCCTAAACATAGTAAGATATGCAGGTCGCGGCTATAGATAGCCACAGTCTGCTGCAATAACGAGAAGCTGGTGAGCAACTTTTTCCGATCACAACCTCACTCATGTCAATGAGAGCACAGACAAGTAAAACGGTAACAGTAGTAATTATGAGTCGATTCTGTGGCATTGTTGCAGAGTGTCATTAACTAAATTCCTTTGTGAAGGTGTGAGGTTTTCTTTTTAAAAATGGGATGAATTTGGAGCAATGGGTGCTTTTTTTACCATCATGGGGATAAAAGCTAAACTTCTAGGGGAAGAAGTGTGATTTATTTTAAATAAAGCCATCCAAAAGAGTGATCACAAGTCACATGACTTAAGCTGAGCCATGAGGCACAAGTCTCATGACAGTCAACAGCGGTGTTAGTGATAATACTAAACTTTTGCAATTAAACTCACCTTTACACAAATAGAAATATTTTTGCAATTAGTTCATAAGCTTCTATCTTTATGACTTGTTTACAACTCAAAAGACAAAGTTTAATTTGTAGCATAACATTTGGCATAATCAGAACAATTACTTACAATAAAGTAAGCATATCACATAATACAAAAACTCTAATGCAAGCAAAAGTTTGTGCTGGATCCAAGATTTTACTTAATCTTAGTCTTAATCTGCAGATTAAGTAGTTAGAAATACTCAAGACCTGAGACCTAAAACTTTGTCCCCTCCTCTGATTTTCTGTCTCTTAAACAGCTGGCCTTCATTCTGGAGGGAAAGGTCCCGGCCGAGACGAGCAGGGGGGATGGAGGAGGCAGGGCGGCCCTCAGCCCCAGCCCTGCTGCTTTACCCCTGACTCAGGCAGAGAGCCCTGGACCCTGGCAGAGTGAGAGCCTGCTGGCTGAGTCCTGGTCCACTATGGGTGACTTAGACCCTGAGGACACCAAGAGTCTCGACAGTAGCGACGGGGCAGTGCTGACAGGAGAGGAGAACCACTCATCTAACTCTGACATGGTCCACCTGGAGCGGGAGGAGGCTGAAATGCTTGAGGAGGCAGAGGACAAAGGGCAGACAGCAGAAGAAGAGGAGGCAGAAGAGGAAGAGATGCAGACAAGTGTGTTAAGCGTATTGGGTGGGGAGAGGGAGCTGGTAGCGCTCAGGGAAGAAGAGCAGGCTCTCCAGGCTCCAGAAACTAAAGAGCTCCTTGTGACAGCAGAGGAGCCTCATGTGGAGAAGGAGCCAGTAGAGTTCAGGCACGTGGTTCCCCCGATGGCCCTGCCACCTCTACCTATTGTCAAGCTTGACCCCCCATCCACTACATCTACCCCAGTCCCTTCAACCACAACGTCTGAAGCAGAGGAGCCTTATTCCATTCAGGGCCTCCACCCTCCTTCCATCCTCGCACCAATGGTACCAGAGCCTCTGGCAGCAGGTCTCGAGCAACTACAATTCTCCCAGATCTCCCTCACAGATGTGGACAAACATTCAGTTAAAGAGCCTAAGGTGGCACCAGAGAAGTTGCAGCCAAAGCCAGCTGCTCCCAAGACCAAACCTCTAAGCTCCACTGAGCTTCTGTATGGAGGTGCTGCGTTAGTAGCAGTTATGGGAGTGGTGGCTTATGGTGCAGTGGTGTACTGCAGAAAGTAGAAAACCTCTCTTTGAATCCAAAAAACAACCTTTCAGCAAAGATTTTTTTTCTGTTTTTAAATCTGTTCCAAAAGAAATATTCCACTGAATTCTGGATTTTACTGTCTGATACTCTTTGCATTGTAGTTACTACTAGACACACCCATTTGATGTTTTTAATTTTTTTCATGCTACCTCAGCTCACAGCAGCGCTCATGGCCTTTGTTTTTCTGTTTGATCTCTGAGGAATAATAGCCAATAAAATGTAAACTGAAATGTAGAAATCACTTTAAGTACCATTTTAAAGACCCTGATACTTGAGGAGTTTCTTTGATGTTTCTTGTGTGTGTATCATTACTTCATAAAATTAGACAAAATATACCATTTCCTCTATAAATGTTATTCTATACTTTTTTTTTCAACAACCAAGCCATAATGAAATACAATTCAGAGTGTTTCACCTTTGGAGAATGACATTTTCAAAATATAATGGCATTTGTTGATAATGTCAGTGCTTTGGCAGTACTGAAAAGCACACCAAAACACAGATTACACACTAAATCAAGTATCAAAGTACTGGGGTAGTAGTGAGTGGTCTAAAAATCTGCAAGGTAGATCAGCATTTCCTAACATTTTTCCCTTGAAAGGTTTTCTGGATAACAGCCAGGAAACCCTTAGTATTAATGACACCCACACCCCTAAAGTGAACTGCTGTCAGGTTACTGTTGCTTGCATTTCTGTGTATGCTGTTGGAGTCCATGTTGCTTTGAGAGAAGGTCATTTGTTGAAGTTAGGTGGCTTCATTTTTAAGCCAGGTTTGGTAAGTCTCAGTTTTCTGGCCTGTGACACATGCTTTCATGCTACCTGAATAAATCTCAAACCAAAAAAGAGGAAGGATCACCTTTCAACACCAACACTGGCACAACAACAAAATACAGATTCTGTGTTTGATTTGCCAGTTGCACACAAACCCCTGTGAGAGGTTACTAAGGCATAGGCCATGTCACGGATTAGGTTGGGGTGCTGTAGCTACTGCTAGGAATATCATACTATCCCCTTTGTACCCTCAAGATTTTTTTTCAGGTTTATTAATAACATTTTTAGAACACAATGCTAATTAGTCAAGATTATTTAAGTGGCAGATGTTTTTGATTCCAGAATCAGAGGCTGAATTGTGCACAAACCTGTTACCTCTACTAATTCTCCATGACTATACAAACATGTAAAACTTTACATTCAGGTCTCTTTTATGTAGGCAGAATCATGAACCTTACAGCTATTATCCTGTGAGCTGAACAGCTAGTCTTGTTTAGACTGAAGAATTTTTCTAGTTTCTGCAGAGCGGATATATGTGCGCATGTATGCGTGTCTGTGCATGCTTCAGGGGTGCTGCAGTGGAAACTAAGCTCTTGTGAACAACACATTAACCTAGCTCACCTTAGCTCTAACTTTCATGCAAGGGTTTTCAAACACGGCAGAACATCTTGTCCTCCAGACAGCTGGATACCACACCATTCATTGACAGCAAAGGCAACAGACACAGCCATAAATGGAAATCCTTTGCACAAAGTTTGGGGTGCCATCCACAGTGTCTATGTTCCATGTAGGTTTGTCAGTCAAGATACATGGCTCCCCTTTTGCAAGTTGCAAAACTGCAAGATTGCAATTTGCAAATTTAAATTTAGGAGCACCCAAACTGAAAAGTCAAGCAACCCCACAGTACCAGAAAAAAATCATCTCTGGCACTGCCACTGAATTAAAGAAACTGAGCAGTGAATGTAAACCAGTCCTGGTTTGACAAAACATTAGGACAAGTTTATCAACTACTTGCAGCTTCATAGGAGCCATATGCAAGTCTCCAAAGCCATAGCGGTGTGGGCATTTATACAAGGTGCAAAAATTATTAATTGTTGCATTAATTATTTAAATAGTTATTCCCAATAGAGAGAGAGGACCATCCAGGAGTTAACTACATCACAGTCTATTTTTTTTACAATAAAAAGCTGCCACACACTCAGTCACAGTTTTATTGTTAAATCACTTGTACCTAGAATCTTGAACACCATCATGGATAAGTCTGATCTGTAATTTAATTCTAAAATATTGTCTTTGTTTTCTATTTTTACCTCTGCCAAGGAGGTTTATGTTTTTGGTTCAGTTTGTCTGTTTTTTAATGCATAAAGTAGCAGATCAATTGGCATGAAAAGTTTACCAGTGGTAGGACTTGGCCCGACTTAGAAGTGATTAACTTTGGAGTCTTGGATCTAGACTCAGATCCAGAAGCAGGATTTTTTTTGAAGGATTCCTCAACATTGTGAGAGTGGACTGTTAAGCTATGGCAGAGGTATTCAGACCACCTGACTGCTATTCTTTTTTTCTGACTTCCACTTAAATTCAGAGTCAGTATTTGCAATAGTAGTCATTAACTAGTAGTAGTCAATTAGTAGTCAATTTGCAATAGTGTCATTAACTAGAAAGGCATGACCTGGTAACACTGACAATTCTGTTCGATGCCAATGTAAGGTAGTGTTTTAACACTGTAGGGGACTGGAAGACAGGCACTTAGGGAGTCACTCCGCAGCAAACATTAATGTCACATCCTCTGGACTTTTGCTGAAAATTTGACCCGAGTCTTTTGTGTAGCAATAAGTCAACAGGCGGTTAGAGATAACAAATAGAGCCATGCTTCACTTAAATCAAAAATCAGTAAAAAATCTTAAGGATAGAAAAACATTTTCTTGAAGCAATGATTACAAAGAAAGTAAAAAGGTTATCTGCTTAGCAGAACTGATTTCTTTCGTAATGTTTTGATCTGCATCTTGTGTTTAAGAAAACTGCATGAAATGATACATAATAAATTATAAAATATTTTCCAACCGTATGATTGACCTTTTTGTAATAAAACAAGACGTTAGACTGTAATCATTGTCATTTTAATGCAGTGGTGTTATTGCTCTGGATGCATACTTAGGGCCCCTGCATGGTCTGAATACATGACTTGACTGAGAAAAATAATAAAATGTTTAAATTTTGAGTATTGGGGTCAGTAAATACAGAGAGAACTGTTATGTTCGCCTTGATGTGAGATTGGTTTACAGCTCAATTCTGCCATCTGCCGGTCTGTTTGCACCAATGCAGGCATTTATTAAACCAGCCATGATACCAGTACCAGCTTCAGAACAAGAGAACCTCTTGTTCAAATTATGATCATTTAATCCAAAACATTCAAAGGGCAGACCATTAGTTGCACCAAAAGCTTGATATTTTATGTTTAGATATGTAGAAACAATACAGAGTTTTATGAAAGGTACCTGCTGGATAACCAAAGAAGAAAAATGGAATAAATCTAATTGAGCTAGCTAAAAAAAATATACAATTATCCAAACATGATCTCATAGATAATGACTATAACTCTGTGGTCACATCAGCTTTCAGTCGAAGACTAATTATGCATGAGTGGTTTGGTTACTTCTTGATTTTCATGGAGTGCCAGTAAATAAAGAAGAACAATGGGGTTGACTGTGCTGCGGTTAGTCTGCCGTTCCCACACCAGTGCCAACATGCACGCAGCTATTGAATTGAGAAGGGGAAGGAAAGTGCTTCTTTGTTTGGAGAGATACAGCTGCAGTTTGTCTACTCTTCCAGAAAACATACTGCAACACCTTTACAAATAAACTTTAGTCTCTCTCTCTCTCTCTGTCGTTGTATTTTCTTCACACACTCCCATCCCACTCAAAAACAACCCTAACCACATATGAAAACTCAACAATATAATACTGAGTTAATGGGTAATTAATGTATATGAATAAATAAATAGTAAATAATGGTTAGACACATGACTTTACAAAGCGTTAAAGGAATCTGTCAAATTAGTGTCATATACCAAAATGTTTTGTATCATATATGAAGCTGAAAAAATGTAATTATTATATACTAAACTCTACATTTTCATTTAAAAAGTGCCCTCCATAAGAGGTTTCACATAGGCAATCTGTTGTTTTAGAATAAGAGAGAAAATTAATAAAGGGACTTATAAAATATAGCAAAATATGTTTTACCAGCATTTTTAAACTATGGGGTGACTTTTGTGGTCATGTTTTCATGTTTCAGCAGAATAGAATAGAACTGAATACAGCGGAACAAAACAGTTTGAAGAAAAACTGAGTAAATTAAGGTGCTTTTACAATTTCTAAACTGAGAACTATCATGGCCAGAAAAAACCACAACAGTCATACCTGAAAAAGATGAGACAGATTAGAACTGAAATCAAAGGAATTATAGGAATAAAACAGACCAGAAAGAATGGATGTAAAAGAATAGAATAGAATAGAATAGAATAGAATAGAATAGAATAGAATAGAATAAATTTGCATATTCCGTTTAGACCTTGTCATCAGAAAGTCTAGCATACATCTTTATGCTTTTTATAGTGTAAAATCCTTCCAGGATAATAATCATTATGTTTTTGCTTAAGTACCCAAGGAAGCAGGACACCCCGTAGATCGCTGCCTATTTCTACAGTAGTTCAGTAGAGACAAACAGACTCGAATACTAGCATTTGTGTTGCAACACTTCCAGTTTACGGATGACGTAACCTGCTATAAAACCAAAGACAAAGAAGTTCGGAGGAAGAAGAAGAAGCAGAATGAGACACTTTCACTCTGCAAACAATCTTGCTAAATGCTGGATATTATGCCCAATGTTAGCTTGTATGACCATCAAAATCAGCTCGCTCGTGTTTTGCATAAAATGCTATCACAGTGTAGAATGGCTGTCATTACTCATCAGCAGTAATCTGTGACTACTGAAGTATACAAACTGAAATTCTACTTCGTAAATCCTGAATTTTATTCTGTCCAATTGCATTTCAAAACCTTAACTGTCGACAAACATGAACCTCTGGATTTGAAATACTACTGGATGCTGTTGTGGAAGACTCTATTTTGTTCCCTGATGGCCACCATAAGTTTTCCTTAAAGGAGGGGGGGAAAGGACAGGTATTGCTGCAATTTAGCATCCCCACCAGTGGATGTTGTCTAGAACCAAGTTCTAGACATTTCCTTTGATCAGCATTAGATCAAAGGAAATGTCTAGAACTTGGCCAATATGCCTCTGCCTTAAATCTGACCCTGTGTGACTGACCTTTGACCCCACAATCTCATTATCGGATGTTCTGCTCATCAAAGGTATCAACCACAGAAAGTATGATAAAGATCCAGCAAACAAGTCAGCTCCCGTAGTGATAAGATTTATAATTAACGGACAGATGCACATAGACTCACAGACAGACAAAGTGAAAACATAATGTCTCCGGGGTAGAGGCATAAAAAGTTAAGGAAACACAAGAGTTATTACACATTGCTTTCTGGAGACCATGAATCTGTACAAAATGTTGAGATATTTCAGTTTGACCCAAAAACCAGTTTGCCGTTATTGGCAACACTGGAGAGTGCAGTCATGAAATTAGTAACATCAGTCTAGGATACGATAAAGGTACAGTACAAACCCCATTTCCAGAAAATGCTGGAATAGTTCCTAAAATGAAATAAAAACAAAAATTGTGATGTTAATTTATGTGAAATGCCATTTCACTGACAAAAAAAAAGATTTTCAGTAATTTTACAGACCACCTTTATTGTATTTTGTAAATACATACAAGTTTAGAATTTGCTGGTTGTAACACACTCAACAGAAGTTTGGACAGGGAACCATTTGCAATTGTGTTCCAGCACCTTTCTTTTAAATAACACTTTTTAATCATTTTGGAACTGAGGATGCTAATTGTTGTAGTGTTACAACTGGAAATTTTGTCTATTCTTGTTCCATGTTTCTTTGTGTCTGTGATTCTCCTCTTCATGAAGCACCTTACATTTTCAGTAGGAGACAGATCTGAACTGTCAGCAGGCCAGTCAAGCATGCACACACTCTTTGTCTGCAAAGCCAGGCTGTTGTATACATCCAGAATGTTGTCTGTTCTGAGGAAATAAGCACAAATGTCCTCGGAAGAGACATCGTCTTGATGGCAGCATATGTCTCATATGTCTCAGAATTAATGGTACTGTCACATGCATGCAACTCAGTCATGGTATTGCCACTGATGCTCCCCCATACTCTATCAGATGTTGGATTTTGCAAGTTTTACTGATCACAATTTCAATGGTTATTTTTTTGTTTGTTGTGGTGTTTTCTAAAAATAAGCTAAAATGTGGATTCATCTGACCACAGCACACAGATCCACAGTCTTTCAGTCCATCTGAGTGGAGCTCAGGCCCAGAAAACTCAGAAGACTTTCTGCATAGGGCTGATATATGGCTTCCTTCTTGAGTAAAACAGTTGCAAGTTGTATTTCTGGAGGTAGTGATGGACTATGTTAAACCACAATGGTTTTCTGAAGCACTCCTGAGCCCAGCTGGCTGTATTTGTCACAGTAGCATGACAGTTTCTTAGGCAGTGCCGCCTGAGGGCTCAAAGATCACACGCATACAGCAGTGGTTTCAGACCATCCCCTTTACACACTGAGATGTCTCAAAATTCTCAATCTTTTCACAATATTATGTAAGGTTGATGTTGAAAGACCTAAATTCTCTCTAGCTTTGCATTGAGAACTGTTCCTTTCGAGCTTACTGAGCCTTTGATGGATGCTACTTTTGGACCCAATAATGATACCTCTCCTGTTCTCAATTAGCCTGCTCAATGTGAAATCTTCCAAACTGGTGTTACTTGAATATTCTGTGCCCTTTTCAATCTTATTTTAACTCTGCCCCAACTTTTGTTGAGTGTATTTCAGCCATCAAATTCTAAAATTGTGTATATTTGCAAAATATGACAAAGTTAGGCATCAGTAGTTAGTAGTCAGTAAAACTATTAAAAATCTTTTCTTACTTTTGTCAGTAAAAATGAATATCCACATGAATTAACATAGCACAGAATTTTGCTTTTATTGCATTTTGGAAAATATCCCAACTTTTCTGGAAATAAGGTTTGTAATGCAATAACCACCATGGGTTCCAAATAGCAGGCCATGTTACTTCCCTGTTTTGAGTGCTGTAAATGATCTCTTTACTAATACAGAGTGATATAAAAATGTAACACACAGAACTAAAAAAGACATAAGACCAACTTAATGGAGCAAACTCGTCATCCCACATGTTGCCAACACCAGCACACAACTGTCAGGCCTTGGCTGCAGCCTGACAGGTTGCGGTCTTTAATTTATGGAGTTTCACCCTGAATGGAAACAGGGAAAGACAAAGTGGGAGAGGGGACAAGGTTTGTGGTTCTTTGCTTTTATCAGCCTGCTGCACAGGCAGGAAACACACACATGAGCCACACACTCACGTTCATATTTGCATGCTTGCCCCACAAACACACCCAAACTCACACACGCACAGATAATATGGTAATTCACTGTAACAAGGTGGTTTTTTTTAACTGTTGGTAAAAACAGAAAATATTTTAAAGAATAAAAATCTCTCAGAATAAAAATGTAAACCCCATCCTCTCAGTGAAGCTAAGGCAAATTCATCTATAATCTGTGCATCTCCACATCATTGATTCCATGATGTTTCCAGCTCTGCACTCAGGCCTGACTGCCAACACACTTTAACTGAGCTGAAAGGGGAACTTCAGGGACGAGTCAGTTGATATTTAAAACTGCACGCCTGTGATAAATGAACTTCTCAAAAACCTTGTGTTTATTTGAACAGGAGGGTCAGCTTTGCGAGGAATAAAATACACAGGCTTGCTTTGACAGTGATCACACATTATTAACCATTAACCTTTACAATCACATTTGTCTGAAGCGATGTTTATAGCACCCTGGTCAGCTCAAATGTTCATGACTCTTTATTTATTTATTTTTTTATTTGCCTCTAGCTCTGCATGAGCCCCTGTACACGTGAACACAAAGCCTGTTTTAGCTACTTGAGGGTTTCATGACAGCCATATAAACAGTTAACTGTAGAAAGCACCAGATGCAAAAGCTCAAAGAAGGCAGAATGAAAATAAAGATGTATGCAAAAAATAGTGCCAGATTTAGACCATTTTTTATTGCTGTTCAGCTTCATTTTAAATGAATATTTTTACATTAATTTAGCACTTTTGTGCAGTGTAATGCTAGAATTTCAGAGTAAAATTGCAATTACACTTTTTCTGAGAACAAGATGAATTAATGTTAAATAAATTAGAGAAAAATTTTACTAAATTATACTACAGCTGAGTTAAAAGTTAAAGTAGAACATAAATTTAAAAAATCAACTATAAATATTCTATTAATACCTTCATAACTTTTTAGGAAATTTCTAATTATTTTATCAGCAGAAAACAAAGACCACAATGGAAAATTTCCTGCAGCTCTATTGACTCAAATTTCATTCTTGTGAAAAGTGCATAACTGGACAGCCCAGATTGTATTAATAACATCTCGCTCAGTATGCAAATTCTCAGGTCAGGCTGAGAATTGGTGGTATTCCTGGGTTGAGTGTACAATACAAGAGAGGTTTTTGTTGTTGGTAGATTGTGATCTACATCATGAGAGAGAGAAAGTGATGCTCAGGCATTGCTCTCATCTGTGCTTCCAAAAAAGAAGAAGTGTGCTACGTTAAAACATTTAAATTGACTGACCTCGCTATCTATTCATGTGGCTAAACAGCGAATGGGTATTGGAGGTCTGCAGCATATATATATACCTGTCCAAACTGTGCACCTGTTCTAGTGTAGCAGCATTCACCTGTAGGGACAGAAATGGCCTCAACTGAGGGAAACACTCACACATACAAGATGGTAAGTTACAATATATGTTAATTAGATATGTTTGGATTTAATAGTATTAGCCTTATTTATACTTTCAGGTAAACTTCACCTGTAAAATTTGTTAAAATTAAGTTTTCTTTTTATTTCAGGCATCTTTGGATGGCGACATCAATCAGCACTTTCAAGATGCAATTGACGTAATTCAGCAACATTCAAATAATTCCTATTATGATTCAGGTGAACCATATGGATGTATTTTATACTTTTTATTAGGTTTTTTTTCCCCTTTCAATCTAGTAAAAAAAATTTAAGTGCTATTTTTACAGTTTGTTAACAATATAATTTTATAATTTTCTTTTCAGATTATACATATTATGAGACTCTGGGTACCCACCAGCCATCTCTGCAGTGTCAGATCTCCTGCTGTCTCGTAACACACCAGTCTGAAGTCCCAGCTCCCGTTTATGACTGGAATGACACAGCTGTAAGTGTAAAGACAAAAGTTTTTGTGTCTGAAAAACAGGGGAAAATACACAGAACAAGAAGGGTTTAAAATAAATGTTTCTCTTACAGCAGCAGTCTTGGCCTCAGGTCATCCCTGATGTCTCCGTGAATCACTCAGTGCAGAATGAATCCCCACATTTTTACTCCATCTTACCACCACAGCGGAACAGCAAAGGTGACTGATTTTTCAGAACACTTAAAAATCAATTATTCTCACATTTTTGTACAATCAGTACTAAAACAAAACTATTTTCCATTTCCTCAGGTCGTAAGAAGCTCAGACTTTATGAATACCTACATGAAGCTCTGAATGACCCCAACATGGGCGACTCAATCCAGTGGACGGACAGCGGCAGTGGTACCTTCCACTTTATCTCCAAAAACAAGGAAAAGTTGGCTGAGTGTTGGGGCCAGCGCAAGGGCAACCGCAAGACCATGACATATCAGAAGATGGCAAGAGCTCTGAGAAACTACAGCCGCACCGGTGAGATCATCAAAGTCCGCCGCAAACTCACCTACCAGTTCAACCCAGACATCCTGCACAGGCTCGGCTCTTCACGTGTGTCCATGCACCTGCCCTGCCACCCTCCACAGGAGGAGGCCCACACCCCGCAGCAAAACCCATCTGAGCAGAGCTACTGCGGCTCTGCAGCGGCAGACTGGCACAGCTGGTACGCACACTACCAGCTGCAGGAAGACTACGACCTGGCTGCAAGCTTCACCTCACACACCTCAACCAAACTCTGAGCTGGAGGAGAATTTCCAAGGCATCAAGTTTTTCAGAGACTCGCAAATATTTTTGCTCTGTAGTGAGTCCCAGTTAAAATATTAATAACAAAAATTAGCAGTCATCAGCCAGACAGTCATTTATATCATAAGTTGCAAATGTGAGTGAAGGGAATTTCTAAATTAAAATTTTTAAAAATCCCTGGATCTCACTAATAAATTATGAAGATGATATCTTTGGTAAACAGCATCTATAATATCGGGTGACTGAAGCCAGCAGTGTGTGTATGATTAAATATACTGTCTGCTTACCAGGGTGAACTTTTGTGGAACCACATTCTCATTACACAAAAGTTAAGCACGAAATTAACTTTGGATAACAAGCCTCAAGAGGTTTTCCATGGATGCTTTTGTTTCTGGGTCTATATTTATTCAGAGCATGTCAGAATGTGGCAATTTTGGACACAATAAATAACAGACTGGTTATGTTTATTCTGTATGCTGTGATTCCAAAGTGTTTAATGCTTTAGTTCATGAAGGAGTTTTACTGTAAATTACTTGTAAATATTTCTTAACTTTAAAATATTCTCATTTTGTAACTTATATTAAAAATAAACTTTATTTGTGTAGAACTTAAAAACCCCATGTTACACAGTGTGCCAACACTTACTGTACACAGCAACACACAGTTATATACTTCAGTCATACAGGCTGCTAATATTCTGGATGTAATAAAAAGGTAACAAAGTTTTGTTGATTGTAGAAGAAGACAACTTTTACAATACACCCAAAATTAAGTTTTAAGTAACATTAAAAACATTAAAACTATTAAAAATCATTTAAATTCTGTCTGTAACTGCTGTATTTGATTTACTTGTCTTATCTGGCTCTTGTATACTTAATTAGATGTATTTGTATATTGCTTTATTTTATTGTGCTACCTTTTTTCATCCATTATTTTTTATCATGTATCTTTTATTGTATGCATTGTTTTGTGTTATTTTAAGCACTCAATGGCATTGTAAACAGGGTTTTGCAAGCCTAAATAAATGAAAGTAAATGAAATCAAGTTACATTAAATTAATCCCAGCCCTGTGTTTAGCATATTAAGAAGTGACAGCTGCTTAACATGTACTTAAAAACAATAACTTTAGAGCTTTAGTGTATCATACAAAATGAAATAGAAAGGACAAAAACTTAGCTTTTTTCAAAGGGATTTTTTTGTTAAGCAATTATATCAGAATTTTAATTAAATGCTTTAATTTTAATTCTAATTTACTGTATATTTACCGTCATATCACCACTAGATTATGCAAGATTTACCTGAAAATGTAAAAATATACAGTAGGATTTTCAAGGATATTTCACATATTCTGATAATATACTGATAAGGAGAAGAAATAATGACTATATTTAAAAGTAATAGCAAATTTCCATAATAATAATTATTTGACATGGAATGTGCATTTTAATATTTTATTTTATGAAGTATAAAGAAAAAATGATATGAATGTATTTATGTATCAATAAATGTTGTCTCAAAATCTTATAATTTGTTTGTTATTCAGTTTAAATTGTAAGAATCAAAATATGCTCTCAGCACTGCTTGGTTTTACTGATGTGAAAATATTGCTGGAGCCACACTTTCATCAGTCATCCAAAAATGCACACTGGCATTATCAAACAAGAATATAAAAACCATGCTGAAAGATTTGGCACCATCTCCAAAGTAGTGAAATATTACAACAGGCACACAAAATATGAAATTAAGACACATCCTGTGAGGAAAAATATGCCACAAAGTGTGTGTTTTCCTGAATCGACAGCATTGTGTAGAAGCTGTCTCCAGGCCAGGTCTTATCTGGTTCAGCGGGGAGGATGTGGTCAGTGCTGGGAGGCTTTGTTGATGGGTTGACTGGTGCTTGTGTTGGTGCTTTGTGGGATGGTGGTCATTGTTCCTGTGAGCCCAGGGTAGAAAATGCTTGGTTTATGTATGTAGAAAGCCTGCTCCTGTGAGGGGTATAATAAGAGTCCCCATCCTTGAGTGTTTCAGTTTCAGTTGTATGTAATTCTCCCAATCTGCAAGGACTGTACTGCATTAGAATCAGCCTTATCAGTGATGGTAAAGAGCAGTCTTTTAGAATTTCCCAAGAATATTGATTCAAGGCAAAATGTGAAAAGTGTGATATATTATTTATATTTATCAGAATTTCTTCCAGGAGACTCAGTCTGATTTGGAGGTTATCTTAGAGTTCCTAGAGGAGTACCACAGACAAAACAATGCAGAAAATGGTAAGGAGAAAGGTTGGAAAACTTACTCCTTTGTGATTTTATTTGACTGCAGTTTTTGAGTAACTCTCTGTTTTTTCCAGTGAACAAGGTGTACTGGACAGGAGGTGTGCCTATGGATGAAAGCAGTGTACCTACGGAAGAAACATGCAAGCAATCCTGGACATACTATGAGCCACCTGTAAGCATAAACATTTTTATTTTATAGCTTTTTTTGCACATGCACAAAGCCAAATTTTAAGGCTGTTGAGCACTCTGCAATTTGACATTCTGCTGCTTATACTCTTCTCCTTTTACCTCAAAGAACATCAAACCTGCACTTCAACCTGTCCTTACACAAGATGCCCTAGCAGGACTCAGCCAAAACACAACAGCATCACTGTCTGAGCGTGGGTCACTGCCAAGTTTTGCATCAACAAGACAATCAACTAAACACCCAGCCGCAGCAGTGGGGAGTGGTGAGTTCTGCTTTTTTTGGTCATTAGATACTGTTATTGTCCCTGTTGCCATTAGCCTGAGGGAAACAATACCAAGAGAGTAAATAAGAGACCTTCCCTTTACCGTAAAATAAAAACAATGGAGCTGTGCATGGCTTACCTCAACAGCAGTTTTTTACATATCTCATAGATAATCACAGTGTTTGCAGCTTAAGCATCCCATCACTTAAGAGATTTTCTGGGAATCGCTGCAATTGAGGAAATTATTAACTGTAATCTGCACTAACTGTTGTGGCACAGCTGGTATAATTCAAGTCATTATTTAAATCCACACTGACCATACAGGCCACTTACTGTTTGCATAATGGCTGCAGGTAAAAGGGTGCGACTCTTTCACTTCCTTTTTGAGATGCTGGAGAATCCAAACATGGCTCACTGTTTATCCTGGGTGCCAGCCGCTGCCGGTGTTTTCCGCTTTTCCTCCAGGAATAAGGACCAAGTGGCAGCACTCTGGGGGCAGAGAAAGGGAAACAAAAGACCCATGACCTACCAGAAGATGTCCAGAGCGCTCAGAAACTATGCCCGGTCCGGAGAGATCTTCAAGGTGAAGAAGAAGCTCACCTATCAGTTTAGCCGAGACACCCTGATGTCACTACAGAAGTGCCACCGAGGAGATTTGTAATGTAGACTAGATTTTGTGCAGCTCATATCATATAAGTGAAATGTACTCCTTTTTTTCTGTTTTTAATTTCTGGATATCTGAACTTTCATTTCCAACATTTTTCCATTCTACTGACAGCATGTGGTGTAAATATTAAAGAAATAAAGAAAATATTTTAATGCTACATCCTTATAGATTTGGACTTCTCAATCAATCAGCTGGGAAGCTGCTTTCAGTTACATCTCAGATACAAAGGAAGATTATTAAAATAACTACAAAAATTCACATTTTGTTGGTAAAGTTAAAAAATATAGTTGATACACAGCTTTTTACAGACTTTAATCCACCACCAAAGTCTGATTATTCTGGTTTATGAAAGCAAGAGCAGTGTAGCCAATGAGCACAGAACATTGCACTCATTAAAGGGGCACTCCATCTGTTTTTCATGGAAATTTTATCAGGGTTGAAATCAGTACATTTACAAACATATCCTGTTTCAGTTTCACTCCAGCACATTACTTTTGAAATTAAAGAAATAGTGACAGACGTGAGTTTCAGCCAGACTCGTTCAAAACAAGCATGGAAAAAAGCTTTTTACCATTGTGGTGCTGTTTTATCTGCAACCAGTGTGTTGAAGTCAATCACTGTTCAAAGCATTACACTGCACATTTATGCCATTACTTATTCAGTATTTATTCATTTGACTGGTATACTGTTCCTACATGTTCTGGAATGTATAAATGTGTAAAAATCTGTTGGGTTAAAGGCATTGCTACATTCTGAGGTATTTGAACAGTTTTATTTTTTGTAGCTTGGTGCTGCAATTGTACATTTTTTAAGGAGTTATCATAGGCACTTTGATTTTGCATAACATATGGTTATCTTAACTGTACGATCACAAAATATAATGCAGTATTACCACTTCAAGGCCACTGAGCAAACAGACAGGTGCAGTTAATCAGGTTTGTTAAGATTACAGATGAATCTCAGGTTACTGTATTCTGCAGGGAGTACAATAAAATGAAACTAGCTCCCTGCTGTTGCATGCAACTACCAAAGGTATATCCCTGAAAAGCCCCAGTTTCTTCATGAATGCTGACCTGTCCTGACCCCAGTTGACATGACGTGAGGCTAGAGGACATTGTCAATTTTTTTAATGCAAACTGGATGGTTAAGAACTGATGTATGCAGCAGCACAGTTGATTTAATTAAAAAAAAGTACCTTTGGCTCCTCCCCAAGGGGACACCACAGCAGATTACTTCGCATTCATAATTTGGCAGAGGTCTTACAACAGATGCCCTTCCTCCGTGGTGAGAAGGGCTTGTGTCCCCACCTGGAATTGAACCAGGGACCTTTCACTTGTAAGGCAAATTTTTAAACCGCTACACTAGGGGGATTAAGTAATTTCTCTACTAGGGGAATAAAGTGTTCAAATTCTAATATTCTTATTAATATCCCTGAACTTTTTCTTTTGTTTTTACTAATTTCAACCAAAGCAACATAATTTCGTGCAGGCAGGATGAATAGCCACAGAGATATGGCCAAAAAAAAAAAAAAAAATTGGTCGAAATGGTCGAAAATCCAGATTTTCAAACTGGCTGAAAATCTAATCAGTGGTCTATTTCTGCTCCAAAATTCAGAATCCTGGGTGAGATAGTTTTTGCACTATCGTGAGGACACAAAGGATTTATGTCATGTGGCAATGACGCTGATGATTCCATCATATCCCCACTTCTTGGGACTCTAATAACCAGTAGCAGGAGTGTTCTGTCTTTACTAGATCTGGCGTTGACTTAAATTATCCAGTTAGACAGTGAACAGAGAGAATACCTTAAAATTCAGATTCCTCTTCATTTTACAGTACTTGTTACTTTGAGTTTTCTGTACATGGCATCCTATTTACCTTTTTGTTTTGTAAAATAAACACAAACAATACAAACCGTTATTTTCTCATTCACGGACTATAAATAAATATATTAACTGATATCATTAACCAAGTTTCAATAACAAACAGTAGCCTATATGAAATATAACATTCAATTAACTACCATTCTTTCCCATAGCAAGTTAGCATACACATGCTAATATGTACTCGCTAGCATTAAACATACAAGGTTTGACAGCCACACAGCTTATCACATGACCTAGCAACTTGGTACACTCATATTATACATGCATCACAAATCAGATAACAAGGTTATAACTTAGCATAAAACTTACAGACATACCCTGTAAAAACTGATACTGCACCTCTAACTGAACCCCTGTACTGAAAACAGCCAGTTACAAGGCTTCCAGAATATCAACTGACGCTATAAGAGGGCATCAAACCTCAAGAAACAAATGTAAATTAAACAAATTCAAATTAAACCAATTCAGGAAGAGAAAGGTGAATTAAGTCAACTCTGAAGGCCACTAAAGTCCTAAATCAGAATCAGACTACTTTATTAATTCAAGGGGGAAACTGTATAAAAACAATAAATAATGAAATGATAAAACCTAGATGACCAAGGCCTGTAAATAGCAAAGGCAATGATAAAATCAGCGTAGAAAACATTGGTCATAATTTAAAGGCTCATATGCAGCCCTGTGTTTTATTATACATTTATTATGTAAAAAGTGGAGCTGCACAAGTATTTAAACTAAATTTTGGATTGGATAACTGTTTTGCAAATTGGAAAAAAAAATTCTTTAGACTTTTTAACTTATGTAAAAGTTGAAATCCAGCTTAAGTGACTTAACAGTCCATCCATCCATTCTCTTCTGCTTATCCAATTCAGGGTCATGGGGACTGGAGCCTATTTAAGATGTCATAGGGCAAGAGGCAGGGTACACCCTTGACAGGTTGCCAGTCTATGGCAGGGCCAATAGTTTTATAATCATCCACTACTACATATAATTCCTTCTGTAAGCATGTCTGCATATGTCCTAAAATAGATCTATATGTTTACTGATTTATAATTATGAAGACTAGTTTACTGTAAAAACTGTATCTTCTATACATTTCAGAAGGTATGTGAAATCACCATACTTTTGGCAAGAAAAGAAAAAAAGAAAGATGTCTTTCCTGAGAAAAAACAGTCACCAGCTTCCTAATGTGCATTTGTACTCATGTGTTTCCTCATGCGATACTTCTAATGGCTGTTAAAAACCAGAGGGTGTCAGTGTAGCCCTTCTCAATGCATCTGCCTTCTTTAAAATTTCATCTGTGTGACATGACCTAGTGGCTTAACTGCCTCTGTGATGTGAACTCTTGTCCCTCACAGGGAACACCAAATAGTTTTGTTCTCTTTGTAGCCCACGTGTTACTTCCCTAAGCCTTGTCTTTAGTGCTGGAGCCCACTGGCAGTTATAAATGGGCTATTACCAAGAAAGGCTACAAAGTGAACTATAAAAAAACAGTCACTTAAAGCAGAAGCATGTTCTTAATTAAATGCTTCCTAATCACATGAAGTTAATTTGCTTTGGTTTACAGTTTGGGTCTAATTTTGAAGTGACTCATTTTAAAAGATCCTTCTTATGAGCTGTGACTGTCTGAGCACATTTTTTTCATAAGAATATAAGCTGCATTCCTGCACACAGACAATATCCACAGTCCAGAAATAGAGCTGTGCTTTGCCTTCACTGCACCGCCAGGTCATCTGAGGACTTAATGGTGCATTTTTTAATTTCCATAATGAGATCATCAACATGCTCATAATATTGGTTAGGAGCAGCAGTGTAGGGCTGCACACGTGAAGAAGCTTCAGTGTATTGGTTAAAAAAGAATCAGGCTGCTTGCAAATCCAAGAGCTTTCAGGGTTGTTGTTTAATCTTCACGACCTTATTAAAGACTACACCTGATTTATCACTTGAATTTGACGTGCTAAAAAGATTAATTAGGACCAAAGCAGCCACTTCAATTACATAATTCTCAATGAAACCCTGATTTCATGTCAGATACACATGTCAAATGTCAAGGTTTATGACAGCTTTCTAAGTATAGGCCATACAACCAGTGCCCAGGCATCTCCCCACTACTTATTTGCCAGGCCAGAAAGCCTGCTGTTCTTGGACAGCATTCCCTTTGGATTAAACTGATATCTGGCACCTGGCATCGAGCTCCTGCTTGTCATCTCAAACGTTTTCTTTTTTTAATAATGAATCCATACATTCTCTGAATATGTTGTATATCATGTGAGCATAACCCAGGTTTGTCGGAGAGTATTACATCAGCCTCAGGCCTGTTAACAATGACGACACATTTTCTTTTTATATCCCAACTCCTGATTTACCAGTGCTCTATTGAGGAAGCAATCTTATAGTGACGATAACAACAAAGTGAAATAAATAGGAGAGGCTACAGTTAATAATCTCAGATACTAAATATCCATTATAATGTTGAAGTTTTGCGACATTAGTCCAAAATCTGGGATTTCCAAAACTTGGATTCACTTCAAATATGACTGAATATACTGTATAGCAACATAGTGATATGTTTCTTTAATTACAATGCATGTGCACACTGTAGTTTATTTCTGGCCCAATCCCACATACATTATTCCGCAGCTTTAAATATCTGCTAGTGCACAATATCTGATGCTGAAAATAGCCCCCATCAAATAGAGAATTTACTCATGTTCAAGTAGAATTTACTAAAAAACACAGCACACAGCTATTTTTTAATGACACTGCATGTTTGCAATCATGACAGCTTGCTACTAAAGGGCTTTTTGATCATTTAAACTGGAAACATGCCTACATTTAAACTCCAGTGTGAGTGACAGATCTGTGTATTCAAATGCCAGACCCAATGATTTATGATAATCTCACAGCTCTAAAACATAACAACACAACAGCAATATTATCGCTCAAAATGTGAGGTAAACACTGACAAAAAAACTTTGAACCAGGTTCAACTTTTTTGCTTTTTATTGTTTGGACTGTCATAGATAAGCTGATGAGATCAGGGGATTTGTTGACAACAATAGTAATACTGAATGTTGCTTTCAGTCTATTGAATTTAACATCATGAAGATTGTGAGCCTGAGCACTTGTACTTAATGGCAACAGCAGCCACAGGGAAGGGAACAATGATGCTACAGTAGGTGCATGATGGAGCTACACTGTCAGCTGCAGAGAGGAGGAGCATGCCATATCTCTATATAAGACCTAAAAGCTTGTCCCTCCTGGATCTGTCACTGGTCCTCCTCTTGTCCCCACTTACTTTTCCAAACCATATCCCTGTGCCCTCTTCATCTCCTGTCATTCTGGTGCTACTGTCATCATCGATACCTGTCTGTCCCTCCTGGACTGAGGAGGCTCCCACAGCTTAGGCCAGACTGCTTTCTACCAGCATCTTTTGATTTCTTGGTAGTTTCCTTGGGACGCGGCTCAAGATGCCAGAGCCCACAAAGAAAGGTAGGAGTCTTAGTAGTAGTAGCGTAATAATACATGAACTGTAATGCGATATAGTTCGTGCTTTAATTGGTTTGAAAGGCAGAAATGCTCAGATTTAGCCTCTTTTAAAGGGGTGTATAACCTGGCTGTGCAATTTCTTGTTTTACATTTGCCTGTATATAATTGAGGGGAGCACAGTCAGTTGTTACTCAGTGCGAGGAGTTCCATCACTCTAAGGCTTCCCTGCCAGCTTGTTCATAGGAATCCTCAAAGTGACTTTGACCGTGGTATTATATTACTGATGCATGCGTGGTTCAACCATCCGTGGTACAAGAGAAGATTTGAGGTTTACAAACAGATAGTATAGTTGCACAGCTTGGCATACTGGATTGTTCTGGATTGATCCGAGTGGAGAAAGACATGATGGTAAAGCACAGCAGAGGAATGTTGATGAGTGCTGTGCAACACCCCCACAGAGGGGATGATGCAAGTTGAATGAACAGAGCTAGGGTTGACCCATGTAAGGCTAAATAGTACCTTCATTGTAGATGTCTTCCTGATGACTTATGAATCCAATTTGGACTGCTCCATTCTGCCCCCCCAAGCCCCTATTCAACCACAACTTAACTCATCTCCTGTCCTGCCCACATGTTGGATCTTCCTTCCACACAGCAACGTCACTCATCTGTACCATCATGTCTATCAACATTCCCTTTTAATCCACTTCTGTCTGTCATTACCTTATGGTATTACTCCAACCCTACCCATTAGCTCAGCTCTTTGGGAGGCGTCTGCTGTTGGCTGAGACATGCCCATGTAGAGGAAATGGAACATTTTGTTTAGCCTTTGGAAGGCTTCCTAATTAGAGGCCAGACAAGTTTTAATAAGCTCTTGAACCTCTAGAGGATCACTGGTCTGCTAACAAAGTTATACACATGACATCAAATACATGCCCGTATCATGTATGCATATGCATATTTATTAGGTGTTTTCTTTTCCAGATAAAAGGATTGAGGGGTGTCATAAGTCAAGAGAGCTCTGCCTTTTGGACTGTAAAACATTTTAAATACTGGGTTAAAGGATTAACATTGCATCAGTAAAAAGCAATCTGACTGCTCCAAACCCGCAAACTTTCAATGTGGGTCAAATGTGGTTAAGAAAGTGCGATATGCAAAGTAATATGATGGTCAGTAATGGCTTTGCAAAGCACAAGTGTCCTTACAGAGTTCATCTAGCGCCATAAACATCCCTGATCCCTAGAGAATCAAAGCTGTGGTGAAATAAAGCCAGCAGATTCCTGTCTGCTAAAGACACCACCCACAAATAGCTGGACAGCCCAAAGCAGCAGATAAATAAGGCTGGAAAAGTATTGTTCTTTAAATGAGTCTGAACAGCTGAAGAGGAGAAGGCCAGGGGCTGTTGTTTTAGACACCCCACTCTCAAGTCTTTAAAAAGTCCAGAGCAGAGATGACGGACTGACTGAGTTGTCCGTGGATCTCTAGGGACCAGGATTCTTGTCCCTGGAATAGTTCAGAATGAGCACACTTTTAATCCCCATCCCTTGTTCTCTGCCATCTCCTCTCACTGCCACCCAGCCCCTCCTCTTCATCCATGCCAAAACAGACATCTCCCTGCCACTCTGTATTCAGAATGGATCACTCAGAGGTCAGGCAGCTCCCTTTTAAATCTCTGTGCCCAGAGGCCCTCCAACACTGTGACAAAATTTCATAGTGCTGGAAAAGCCCATGTCTTTACCTCATGATATTTATTGTCACTAAGTTCCATCACTCCCCTGGGTTTTGCTGTCAAACACTTTGTGTTATTGAATACTACCTAATAAATCAAACACCTGATGAAATACACAGGGGAAGCCTGTCAGCAACTAATTGCCACTGAAGTGCAGCCTCCTAAGGCATCCTTCACTGTAGTTATCCAACTAGAAATGAAGAGTTAGCGTGAATGAAAAAACTAAACCAAGGGAGACTGCCCTTATTAACTTGTCTCTTATCAAACCAATAAGGGTCTATATTAGGAAAAATTAAGCCTCTAGCAGTCTGACTTGCATACACGTATGAACCCTTCTGTCTGCATGCCAGCAGGAGCAACAGCTGAAAATACCTGCAACTCTGTCAGCTGCACTAGAAGTCCTCAGAGGTAAAACAAAACCTTTCTCCACTCTCATTATCTCTACAGTGATGAGACAGAGAGTGAGGTTCGTTCTTGGGTACATGATGTGACCCTGCAGGATTTTGGCACAGCAGCCAGCAACACATTGTTATGGAGTGACATAGGAGTATGGCTAATTTTGACAAGGAATGCCAACAGGGAATCATTACAAATGGAGGGATATCAGAAGCTAAGAGGCAATGGAAGAAAATGTATATATGCCAGTAGACATATTGTACATGGAATTTGGGTTGCAGTATTCACTGACAGGCTTCAGTCAGGTGGCAGTGAGAAACTGGCACATTGTATGAAGGAAGGAAAGTTTTCTCTACAACTAAAGATGCAAAGTTTCCCCTGGGATTAATAAAACATTCTGATTCTGATTCTGAAAAAAGGAAACAGATGATTTTTGAGATTACTGCTATGTGATGTAAAGGGATTGGTGATGCCCATATGTCCATGTGTTTTGGGGGGAAAGCATGGCATTTAGTGTCAAATATACTGAGACGTAAATCCACCTTTGGAGACTTTTATGGGTATAACAAAAAAAGTGTGCTAGCTTTAAACAGTTTCCGTATCTCACATTTTCTACATTTTCTGAAGTGACCAAGCTATTTTAGTTGGTCTAAAGATCCCATCCCATTATATTTTAAAACAGGAATTTTTTTGTCCATGTCTCAATTTGTGTTTATCATACCTGCACTATTTCCTTTATGGGTGACATAGTTTGTAATGTTCTATTGTATTTAAGTATGGATTTAACTTATTTTTAAGCAAAAACAAGTTTACCTGACTCACCTCCGCCAGTTGGAGGCTTTTTATAATCATTTTGCACATTAAGTATCTGCTTCAGGGCTTCTGCAGCAGTAAATCTACATGATCTGTTAGTCATAGTTCAATGCAAAACAATACAATTTAATAATTAAAAGTGGAAAAATGCAATAAAAGTAAAGCCTTTATGGTCAAAAGAAAACATACACATATTTACAACTAACCATTATCTTTGCCACTACTTGGCTGATTCCTTTAAGAAAGCTATAACAAGTTACATTATGTAAGTAACTGTTAACTTCATCCAAGCACAAACAATATTAACTCTATAGCTTGAGTGATGAGATTTTCAGCCACAGATACTGACAATATGCTGCATTCAATACATCATATGTGGTATGTTTGTTACTGCTGTCTGTTTCCTTTTGTTGTTGTTATTTGGGTTTTGGAGGTAAGTGTAAACAAAAACAAAAATACTTCAGCAAACTTCAGCAACAGCCCCATTTGAAAGCTGCTGGCTACCACAGACCATATAAAATATGGATGCAGCCTGACATTACCCACTGGTTTTGGACTCCACAGTTTTAAGTTTTATTTTTTGACAGCAGCTGGATGTTACCAAATTAGGATAAAAGGCTGAAGTGCCTATTTATTGGTTAATATGAGCTGGTTTGTTTGCAAGCAGCACCTCAAGTGCATGGGTGCAGTGCATGGACACATATTAGCTAATTAGAAGTAACTAACAGAGTAAACAAATGCCAGAATTTTACTCAGCAAAACAGAAGCACAAATTTCTTGGATGGTCTGTACCTCACAGCAAGCCATGCTATTGGTCAGATAATCCATTAAACATCCTCCAAAGGACACCAACAGCACACAGGTGCACTGCACACACACACACACACACACACACTCACACACACACACACACACACACACAGTGAAGAGTTCCAGTTTAATGACTCAACCTAGCTCAGGTGAGGCCTAGCAGATTGTGATTGGCTCCATCTAGTTGTGTCCAGACACCCCCTATCCAGACCAGGTGGATGATTTGTTTAAAAAAACAAAAAAAGCGTTGCTTTGAACTGAAAGTCTGTGGGTATTGACTGGTTTTAATGCCCACATTCAAATAGTCACTAAAGGAACTGCAATTTTTGTACCTTCTGCTCTGACTTCATGTTTCAGCGCTGGAGGTTATCCCTTTCTAGTTAACTGTAGGTCTATGTAAGATCAGCCTGGCTAAGGTTGACAAATTGCAGCCTGTCATCCTGAAAATCCCAGAGTTTTGGATGATTTTATATACTGCCTTTAAATTATATCCCCAATGCACCTATGCTTTCAGTGTTGCATTTGATTTGCAGAACAGGGCAACAGTGGTTTACTATTACTTCTTTCAGAGCAAGAGAACCCCATGCTATGGCTCTGTTTATGTTTTCAGTGTGTTATCTTTATCATCAAGATCGGTTCCTGGAGCCTTTCCATTTTCTGTTTTGTTGCCTCTATTGCTGATACAGTGTGTGTAGAGGGTTCATGTATATAACTATCTCCCTTTGTCTTGTTTACTTTTTTATTAATTAAAACCAACCTGTGCAAGAACAATAAAAGAATCAGCTGCTCCAGATGTCTCATGACATGTCTGAAGTTCCTCAGAGGTTCTGATGTCTCTGTGCTCCACTAACCCACTAATAACAATAGAGTTCTACAGTTTTAAGTGATACATCCAAAAAATTTCTGACATTGCCCCCACCATTAGCTTCATAAGTCTAATTGAGGCAGAGGGCCAACAAATGGTGTGCCATAAATGCCTCTTTCCTAATCGGTTAAGTCTACATAGTGTCTCAACATGTAGACTTAAAAATAATATGGTTTGTGTACATTGTGCACAAATTTAAAAAAAACAAATGGGTAAATATGCTGTTTTGAAGACATAACACAAGTAATCTTGTTGCCATGTTTCATGGTCATGTGTTTTCTTTCTCTTCTTGCAGATGAGACACCAAATGGTCAGCCAGAGGGTGAGTGCACACATCACACCTCAAAGTCTCATAGATTAGAGTTACAAAAGCCATAATCTTTAAAAAAGCTCCATAAAAAGAGATAATTGCACAAGTAAAGGAAGAACAAAGTGTCAGGAAACCACCTTATGCCCTCTCAGTAGATAATTCCACTGCTGACATCAAACAGCAACACTTTGCACTTAGATGCGTAGGCATAGCAAAAAAACTGAACAACTCTTCACATGTAACATAATGATCACAGCCCCACACTTGGCGTGAATGTGCAAACACAGCCACATAGGAGTGTAAATGTGGAGCCAATAGTCGACAGTATGGATATGCTGCTGTGCTTCAGACCAAGCTGTCAGCGTCTCTGACATTCCTCCCATCAGCCAGCTGATCCCTCACTGTTGATTCAGCTGCCGCCTCTGCTATCCCATTTAAGCAAGCCACTGGCTTGTTATTGGCTTTTTGCCGGCGACCTTGAGTTGCAGCATCTTGAGGCTCCAGCACGGTTGGGGGGAAGAGCTCAGCTTTTTAAAGTCTGACTAAAAATGTTCCTAGAAATATTCTGCATTTAGTACATGTAGGAAAAAATAACCACATGACTAATGATTGATTCCTGATTGTTTATGACTAGTTTAATATCAGCACCACTCAAAACCTATGACAGTATTTCATAAGTCACACAAAGAGCAGTCTTTCTGGTTTCCAGGACGTCAAATACCGCTTCATCAAAAAAATGCCCAATACTGGTTAAACAGGTCACCTATTACATTGCTCATCCTGCTTTAAATTTTACTCTTCAACACGGATTTTATTTTTACCTGGTCATACTATAGGTACAGATGTGAGTTTCAGCACTATCAGCATGCTGCCAGGCTGTGCTTGAGGCCAAAAAACAAAAGAAAAAACAAAAAACAGAGGAGTCACATCCCACCCACCCCAAAATAGTGACACCTTACTTCTGTGAGGTTTAAATACCCCTAATCCTAACCCTATGCTATAAAAACAAGTCATTTTTTAACTTTTCTCCCAAATCTGGAAAACCAAATGACAAAAAATAAGCCATCTAAGTAACCCACTAAACTTTTCAATTTTTTTCAAAAAGTTTTGTTTTGTTTTTTCCAGCTTTTTTTAGTCTTTTTTTCTTTTTCCTCATGGGGTTACCCAATAGAAGGATCCCAACTCAGTACATATGAACACTTGGTCAGTGATGAGAAGACAAAGCAGTGAGTAAAAAAGTGAACTGAAAGTGAACAAACAAAGCACAGTCTGGTGGCTGGGTGACAACAGCCATATATGGAACACAGAGGGTTGACGGTGGCAGAAAGCATGAATTTATCATGCAACAGGCTGGAATTCATGATCTTTTTTGTTGCTAGACTTGTGTTTTCTGCCACTGTCAACCCCTATGGGCTCCATACCCGGCCGTTGTCGCCTTTTCAAACTGCTGTCCAAATCATAGATACCAGTGGCTTCTGACAATACAACAGGATTCCTTGTCCTGGGATGAGAACTCTGACTAATAACAAAGAGAGACCAAATTGATTTTAGCCCTCCATCAAACCCCCCAAGACAGTGAACAAGTCAGTGAAAAAATGCTGATGAAAAGAAGGTGGGATTAATAGATTAATAACTGTATATAATCACTGTCTTACATTACTTGTTAATTAGAATAAAAAAGTAATCACATTTCTGTGACACAATACAAAATACAGCATCAATGTCCAACAAAACTAAGCAGGACAAAGCCAGAGCACTTTTATAACAATAATGGTAATTTGCATTCCTATAAGTTTACACTATAATCCCGTCAAGCACGTATTATCTAAAATGAGAAGATCTAACAGTTACTGGGGTATACTGAGTGCACGATACTGCCTGACAAAGCACGACACTTCCAGCTAGTGTGTTTATTAATGTTTATTAATGTGCATTTCAACACAAACAACCTTTGCACAACCCCCAATCTTTACTTGTTAACAGCACATTTTCCCTAAGATACGCAGGTTTTTGATGAGTCTGTGAGAATGCTCTGGAAAATTATGATTTATTATGTTAAATTGTACACACTTGCAGGCAGGTGGGTGGATATAGTTGTGTATTTCTATGTCCCTGTGTGAGTCTGTGTGTTTGTTTTAGTGTGTAAGTGTGTGAAAGTGAGAGAGGCGTTGCAGATGCTGAGCTTTGTGCTTATTAAAAGCAGCTGTTCCATCCACCACTATATTTGTCACATGCTCAGAAAGTGTTGCCCCAGACAGTAATGGTGCCCCACCCCTACCTGAGATTTCCCTGGAGGTTTCTCCACCCCCAGGTGGGTAACCTTGATACCCCCTTCACCTGCCCGAGAATGTTTCGCACTTTTGTTGGTCACACTCACATCACGTGTTCGTTTGTTGTGTGCCATCACGATTTTATTTATTCATTTTTACTTAATTCACTCTGAGACGCCTGAAACTGCACTGTTCTTGTGGAGGTATGATCACTCAACACACAATGTTGACACAAAAAGTTAGTTTAGCTGCAGTAAGCCACCCCACTCACTGTCATCCGCATACCTGCACTGCTCTAGACGCATGTGCCTTGATTTGTGGAGCTGTTACTAAGTCATGCAGTGGCTATGTTTGTATTTATGCGACTGTATATGCATCAAACAGGAGGTACAGAGAGGGATTATGGATGTTGGGCTTTACTGACTCTATTGACTCAAGTCTACAGCCAACTGTCCAAATTTATTTTTACAAGAAACCAGATCATTTTACCTGAGTTAGTAAATTCCTACCTCCTTGATCACTTTACCGTATAGATATGCAATGACCAGATAGATTCTTCATTGACCTTTCAGAAACATTGAAATACCACACTGCTGCTGCAAGAGATTTGGACATAATTTTTTTATTTCAGTCTGTCGGGTCACTACTTTGGCTCAAAATCAAACATCTCATCCATGAATTGGATCAAATGTCATTTTGAAATGTTGGAGAAATCCATGATGCTAAAAGGATAAAGGCTGTTTCTTTTGGGGATCCTGATTTCTTTTAAAGCACCATAATCAATGTGGTACTTGTCTTTCATACTAGGATGGGTATGCCAGTTATCCTCATGCTGAAATGCAACAGCTTTGGTGATCCCTGCCATCTGCTGGTTCTTTCATTTATCACTAAAGATGAAAGCACCCAGTCTGCCTCAGCTGTACAGTGGTGGTAATTAGTATGCTAACAATTAAAATAATATGCTTACCAGGGCAGATGCATATACTGTATATAAAATGTGTTGCCATTATAACATTGGTTGTTTGAAGCCTCAAGTTTCTGATTTTGTCCATCTTGTCCTTGAGCTTAGCAGCTGACAATATAGCTCAAATTAGCGATCCATATTGATTGGGGTTCTAATTTTGACAGGTGAAAAAGTATCTTTAAACAAAATGCACTTACCAGGAAAAGTAAAGGGCTGAACAAGCAAGAGGAAGATGACTGAGAACTCAAAGAAACTGCATTCTCATGTGTTGGAGACCAACTAATCATCAAGCCCTAAATACCTTCTCGTCTGTTTTACCTTAAATTGAACCATAATTTACAAAATAAACATCTTGCTGTGTCAGAAAATACTTGAAGCTAGTGATTGAGGCCATAAATTCTTTAGGAACATGATTGCTGAGGTCAGATATCAAAAGAGAAATGGGGGCATTTTCTCATAGACTCCTATACAATCAGAATTCTTTCCAGCTGTTTTCACAAATGAAAAATTTCAAAATATCAGGCTGGGATATTTTCCATAGTTGTTCTTTCTCATGTAGCATCAAGAAATAGTCTGCTTGAGACAAAGAAGCATCATTTAAATAAAATGTAGGAGTCTCCACACTAGTTTCACTTTTGAAACCTTGAAAACTGCTGGTATGCAGGGATCAAAAGAAAAGCTGTAGACGCCGAGTCTAGTTTGAATTCATCTTCCCTTCCCCAAATGTCAACAATTTCTGTCTATCTGGTCATTAGCTGTTTATACCTACCTCATTTGAGCAAGCATTGTCTTGTGAGGCGGTGCGTGTTTGTGCTCAATGCTTGCTGCTCCAGCCTGGCGCTTTGTCTGCTGTACAGAGGCAGTAGCAGAGGGGAAAGAGCCAGTAGAGACTGATGGGAAGAAACCAGAATCCACAGAGCCTGAGCCATTACAGGCTTTGGTGGCTCAGGAGCCGAATCCCACCGAGAATGGCTCAAACCAACCACAGTCTGGTGGGGTTGGGGTAAAAGAGCAAACAGAGTCTACTAACTCTGCTGTAAAGGAAGAGGGCTCTTGCTCTCCCTCACCACCTGGTAAGTATACTCCTTTAACATGGAACAATCCCATGTCTCTCTGTGAAAGTGCATGTTTACCCCTCTATCTGTTCTAAACAAAGGCACTGGGCCCTGAAATAGCCAGTTGCTCAGCAGCATGGCAAAAGCTGCATTTTTTACATAACCTTAAAGATCTATTTATTATCAATAGACAGATGATAGATTACATTACCTCTTTTCTAAGTCATCTGTAGACTTCACTCACTCTGACTGGAGTCATGCATTGTCCTACTTACTTGTTCCTTAAACAGTGCTCTTAGTCGAACTCTGATTGCATGCAGTCTTTTAAAAATGACGTTTATGAATCAGAATTAGAATACTTTATTAACCACAGGGGGGGAAATTGTAAATTAAGGAGTGAGTTTTCAGATTAAAAAAAATAATTCAGTAAAAGTTTAAATGAGCTGGTGAAATACTGATTAGGTCCACAGATGGCAAAATGAAGGGGATGCAGTTTTTTGCAAGGTGAGTCATCAAACTCAGTTCTTTAATCCGTCAGCATAAACAGCAAAATGGAAGCAACAGAAGCATTGATCAGCAGGCTTTTTTCTTAAATTCTTTTTTTCATAGTAACCTCATCTGAGTTGTATCAACAAAAACAGTGAGAAGATTCAGCTCAAGGGAAAAAACATATATTCTTTTAAGCTTCACAGAGTTACTTGGCTTAGCCATGAGCATTTTTGTAGAATATGTGCTGCTTTGCGGCTGATTTTTTTTCTGTACACGTGCGTGCAGGCACACTTTGGCACTACTACGCTTGTGCTTTTGTTGCAGCAAGCTAAGACCCTTGGTAAATGGACTGGTATTTATATAGCGCTTTTCTACTCTTACTAAGCACTCAAAGCGCTTTTTACAAAAGCAAGCAAGCAAGCAGCAAGAGTTGCAGTCTTGAGCTTTCATACAGCTGTGATCTCACAGTTTCATTGCTGAGACAGTCCAGCAGTCAGGATTTCATTGTGCACAAGCCAATTCTTCAGACAATCTTTTGGTCTTCTATTCAAGAGCTGCATGCCAAGATTGTCTCGCATGTGGCTAATGGCCTTGATGGCCGGACGCTTTTGTGTCTTGTTGATCTGCCGGTGATGGACCTTTAGCTTTTGATAAGTGGGTCTATATGTCAATGACACCTTTATTCCAGATGATGTTAATGGTGCAGCCACTACCCCATCACCAACACTCCAAGCAGGTTGGTACCTATAACAGACCATCCTAATTTCCTCATGGTTACCATAAAGCAAGCAACTTAAATCAGGCTAAAACAACTTCAGGACCTCAATGATAGGCTTCCAAAATAGCTTCATAGCACATGGTTTAATCACTTTAGCAGTGTGACTGTAGGAATAGCAATGTTAGTTATGTTTTACAGTTATACTGTGCTGGTAGGGATCTAGAAACAACAAAATAAGATGTCTGCATATTCATTCATATTTACAGTCATGGGAAAAAGAAAGTTTTCACAGGAGTCCATGCAGTCCTGTAAAAAATTAAGTACACCCCATGAGTCAGTAGCTTGTAGAACAGCCTTTAGCAACAATAACTGGAAGTAATCATTATGACTTTATCAGTCTCCCCATCATTGTGGAGAAAATCTGACCCACTCTTATTTTCAAATGTTGCTTCAGTTCATTGAGGTTTGTGGGCATTTGTTTATGCCCAGCTCTCTTAATGTCCCACCACAGCATTTCAGTTGGGCAGAGGTCTGTACTTTGGGTCTTTGTAAAACCTTGATTCTTTTCTTTTTCAGCCATTCTGTTGTAGGTTTCCTGGTGTGCTTAAGATCATTGTCCTGTTGTATCCAGTTTGGCCCTTTAGTTGTCAGAAAGCTACCCTCACATTTGACTCAAGAATGCTCTGATATATAGAGGAGTTCATGGTCAACTCAATGACTGCAAGGTGCCCAGGTCCTGTGGCTGCAAAAGCCCTTTACCATCAAGCTTGACAGTTGTTGCATTTGTGCTGAAATGCTGCATTTGTTTTTTGCCAAACCTGGTGCTATGCATTATGGCACACTTTGGTCTCATCTGTCCAAGGGACATTCGCCCAAATGTCTTGTGGTTTGTTCAGATGCAATTTTGCTAACCAAAGCCATACAGTCATGTTTTTTTAGAGAAAAGAGGCTTTCTCCCAACAACCCTTCCATGTGCATTGCACAGTCTGATCTTGGGGTGAATTTGCTGGGACATCCACTCCTGGGAAGACTGTGGCATTGTGTTAACACACACCTGAATACTCCAAACCAAAAAACTGCCAAAACTTCTGCTTTTATAGAAGTGATCACACTGGCTGATGATCAGCTGCATCAAGTACATTTGAGCAGCACCTTGCTGCTACTTACTGTCTTAATTCCTATGGAAGCAGTAAAGGTGTATTTGATTTTTCACAGGACTGCATAGAATCCAATGAAAAGGGGTTTTTTCACATGACTTTAATTCTTTGCGGTATAATAATGTATTTCAGCTTCACCAGTACATATGTTTCATAGTCTGGTTTAGACATGAACAAAAATACCATTAACAGTCCAAATGGTATACAATTTTGTGTACTGATGTGTTAAATCAGTAAATCAAACCATAAACCTCAAATGTATGTCTGTGCTCACCAACATACATGTAAAAATGTGTGCATTCAGCTTGCAACCTTCCACAGCATAATTCTTACCTGCACATAAACATTTATTTTCAATCTAAATGAAGACTGATGTGGCAATGATATTTTGCATGCACTGTGTATGTTATACATGCCACATAATTAACTGTATGTTTATTTTGTATATGTATTGTAATATAAATGCACATGCCACTGGGTTTCAGTTTCTCAGTTTGTTCTTTTGTATCCAGAACACTGTTTAGTGCCCTCAAGTATTAAATGTTAGCTGTCAACATAATTAAATTATTATCGTATGACTTTATCAGAGATGTGTAGAGAATAATAATTCTTTTGTTGACTAGATTTTCTTTTTTCTCAATTTTTCTTTATTATGTGTTCCATTAGTTCTAGTCATAATATCTGTTTTTATTTACATGTACACAATATTATCTTAGTGACTTGTGTAGCCTAGTTTAAAACCTGAGAAAATAAGCAATTGGCCTCTTTTCTTTACGAGAATTTCTGTGATGCTTAAAAAAGCCACTGGGCACAGTTGTTGATCAATATGTCCTTCATAAAGTCTTAGATCACATTTTCTACAAATGCACAAACCTTTGATTGTAAGGTATATTTCCTTTGCACCATGTCGTTCATTCTTATACAGAACATACAATATATGGACAAAAGTATTGTACCACACCTCTTAATCATTGAATTCAGGTGTTTCATTCAGTCCCATTGCCACAGGTGCATAAAATCAAGCACCTAGCCATGCAGTCTGCCTTTACAAACATTAGTGAAAGAGTGGGTCATTCTAAAGACTTCACTGGATTCAAGCATAGTACTGTAATAGTCAGTTGCAACAAGTCAGTTAATGAAATTTCTTCCCCCTTTACATATTCGACGATTAACTGTAAGCGGTATTATTAAAAGCAGAAGTAGCAAAGTAAGGTCCATAAGGCCATGGTTAGATGGGTTTGGTGTGGAAAAACTTTTCTGACTCGAACAGAGTCCTGACCTTAAGCTCAGCCAACACCTTTGGGCTAAACTAGAAGATTGTGAGATTGTGAGCCAGGCCTTCCTGTCCAACATCAGTGTCTGACCTCACAACTGTTCTTCTGGATGAATGGGCAAGAATTCCCACAGACATATTCCAAAATCTTCTAGAAAGCTATCCTAGAAGAGTGACTACTGTTATACTTCCAGGAGAGGAACAACTACATATTAATGCCTATGGGTGCAGAGGTGGCCCAATACATTTGTCCACAGAGTGAATTTTAAAAAACATACTTGATTTAAATTTTTTTTGCTTTTCTCTTTACGTGTGGTTCCATGACAACCTCTGCAGCTCTTCCAGTGCTCCTGCTATGTTTGGACTTTTTTCTGGAAGTGAGAAAGACACTAATGTAAAACAAATTTCGTATTCATTTAATCTCTTGTGAATTGTACTTTCAGCTGATTATTGCACCTCCCGTTGTAAACCTGCTATAACCAAACCGAGGGGAAGGGTTTTTTAGCTTCAAAATCTTTATTTTAGTTCTACAAAAGAAAAACCTTCATTGATAAGGTTTATGAGTTTGGACTGATACATTGAATTACCTTCTAAATGAAAAAACAAAGCCACTACCTTAAACTTTTGAATGACAGTCACTGTCATTCAAAAGTTTAACGTTGTTACTGTTCAACCCGCATTATTATCCACAACAGTCATCAAACCACTTGTAGTAGAGTTTATCTTGCTTAATTTCAATTATAACTCTGCTTTTTTCCACAGAGGATGCCAGTTCAATCAAGAAACTCTCAGTTGAGCTGCCTAGTAAGATCCCGCTTGTAAATCCGAGCACCATTTAAGTTCCTTTGACCAAATAGCTTAGTCTAAATCAGAATGAGCCACTGTCTGAATGTAAGAAACATGTTGGAGACATGTTTATCTGTAGATATTTTGTGTGTTTGGAAGTTAGCCTTTTAGCAAAAAAAAGCCAAGATATTATAGATAAGTTCTTGCTAACATATTAATATCAATGCACTGAGGTGGTAATTTTAATTTGAAATCATTCATTCACTGTCATGTTTTTTTTTCTGTACATATAAATTCCCATTCATTAAAATGCATTTGGAATTCTGATCATAACATTCTGGTCTTTAACTTTCAAACAATATTAAAAATATTTTTTGAAAGCAAAAAAAAAAAAAGGTGCATTGCACGCATTTTTTTAATCGGACCTTTGAGTCAGAATTCCTTGGGTCACTGCTTGCAAATCTTTAACTGCTTGCTTTTGTTTCATGAGTGTGTGCTTGCTTCAGTGGACTTTACAGTAATATTCATTACAATATGCTGTAAATCTCTCTCTGTCTTTGTTTAGATGATAACGTCCCTGTGCCAGCCATGGGGAGAAAAGACTCAGGTAAAAAAGTGGTAGCCCTTGCACTCAAAGAGGAATTTAGCTCGGTTTCTTTTGTTCTAAGACATGGTGTGCAACATGAAAAAGATTACTTTCTCTTTGCCCCACTTTTTCGTGTCCTAAAAACCCATGTAGGATATGAAAGGGCTTTCAGAAAATGTAATCTTTTTCATTTTTATTTCGTTAAAAGGGCAACATTTTGTCTAAGGTAAATTCGCATAAAATGTTAAGACAGACTACCTTAACAGTGCTCAACAGATGTGGATAACAACTATATGGCATTATCAGCATTCTTAACTCGAGGATCTAAAGAAGACTGCGGTATCCAGAAAATGAATAATTTTGAAACTCAGTTTTGTTAAAAATAAAAATTAGGTGCTGCTTGTTCTGTTTTCACATTGTCATTGTCGGTTTCATGCTTTCCATGTTGCAATAAGCTGAGAGCCTGCTGCTGTATGAAGTGTGAGTGTTGAAAGTAAGAAAATATGTCCAGTTGTGTGTCTTTTGGTCTTTCTGTATGTCTTTCTATCTCTAAACTGGTAAGAGTAGAATTTTCAGATGAGAAGTTAAAGGTGGGTGCCAGAAGTCTTTACTGTATTATTTTTACACAGCTGCAGAGGAGAGCTCTGTTTCATGTATGTGTTTTTCCTCACTAACCAGTGTGGTC
>VUQH01025210.1:56484-82248 GCA_015106775.1 Etroplus canarensis
GGTCTCTGGGAGAGGGTCAGGCCCCAGAAGACCTGGAAAAGCCTGTTGACACCCCACCTCTGTCCACTCTGCTGATAGAGAGTCCCCAAAGTGGCACTGTGACTGTGGGTGAGTGAAAGAATGGGAGAGAAGAACTGAAGAGAACATCATAGTAAAAATCAAAATAACATTTTATTCATCTGATATTTGATGTCTTATGTATTTGTCTTTCTTCCAGCAAGCATTGAAATTGCCTTTGCTTCTCTTAGTGAGGTTTAGTTAGACCTTATTTAAAGGAAAGGAAATCCGTAATGATTTGTTGTGGAGTGGCCTCAGGAGCCTTTTTTACAAAATGAAAAAGAAATGATTCTGATACTTTTACAACCCCTTGCGAACCATTACGGAGCTGTGAAAATAAAGATACAAAATGTAACAAATTGTTGAGGAAACAGAAAGAAAATGTTATGAATTCACAGGCCGTTATAAGGTATTTATGACTTTCAAGAGGCGAGGCTTCTCTACTACTTTGTGAACCCGAACCAGCCTGATGTGGTTATGAAAAATTAGCATGCATTTACAACAATTACGGAGCAATTACAGGTCTATGACACCATTGGGAAGTCTTGTGAAGGTTGACCGTAATCCTTTGTAAAAGTTCTGGAAATTTCAAAACCGACACCCTGACTTCAATAATACAAAACAAGGCATTCAGAAAACCATTACGGCATTCAACAAATTCAATCTCAAAGTACTTGCAACATGTTTGGGATTCATTATGAACCAAAATCACGCTGATTCAATCAGGGGTTCCCATATTCCCATATTTTTACAATAATACATAGAGCAATATCAGCCATATTAATGGAAATATGCCAAATAATAGGATAATGCTAAATGCTTGTGTAAGATTAATACAAGCAGAGAAGACATTAAGACAGAAAGGTTTTTGATTTTAAGTATGCTCACATTTGCCAACATAAGCTTTTACAATCACTTAAAGGACCCATGGTAAATTTGACTTAAAGAAAGGTGATTATCAAGTAGTGATAAGCTTTTACAAAGCTCTTAATGTGAAGTACAGTAGTTTCTGCATTTACAGGAATGTTACAGTAAAGAAGCTATGTGTTATGATGATTAAATGCCTTAATGTTATGATTTGTTGGGACCTAATCTTTAACACTTTAAGGGGTATAGATGGGGTACTTAGACTTTCTCTGTGATCATATTGCATTTTTGTATCCAAAGGTGGTGATATTACCTTTGTTGCCAAAGTGGAGGCAAAGGATCTTCTTCGTAAACCTACTATCAAATGGTTTAAAGGAAAATGGATGGATCTGGCCAGCAAAACAGGAAAGCATCTGCAGCTGAAAGAGACCTTTGACAGAGTAACAAAGGTACTATACCCTAAGGCACCTACACCACCTCCACCAGGAAGTATGTAAACACTACGTTTCTTGTTAATAGTGCTCGTACAAAAATTTTACTGTGACAGGTCCACACATTTGAGATGCACATCATCAAGGCCAAAGACAACTATGCTGGAAACTACAGGTGTGAGGTCACCTACAAGGACAAGTTTGACAGCTGTTCCTTTGACTTGGAAGTTAAAGGTTTGTCACTACAGCCAAATACTTTATAATTTAAAAAAACACCACAAATTAATTAACACAAATTTAGACAGTCATAAAACACTTGTACTTTGTGCTGTTTTACAGAAGCTGAAACAGGCTCACAGAATATTGACATTCGATCAGCTTTCAAAAGAAGGTAATAAAAAGAGTGCAATGCCACAACAAGACATGTCAATAGGGGCAGTTACCATTGTGAATTCAGTATTTAACAATATTTTTTTTTCCTTTTCAAAGGAAGGTATTGTCATATTATATATTCATATTCATATTATTTATTATATAATACAGTATTATATTCATAAAGACCCCAGTGATAAAAAGTGCTGTTCACTGAGGCACTGAACCGCTCTCATTATATGACATGTAAGTGTGACAAGATGGTTGTCATAATGTCATTTACCTTTCTGTAAGGTAATTACAAATCAACCAACTGACTTGATGTGTAATTAAAGGCCAACTCTTGCACTTTGGATCTCCCTCCAAACAATGTGTCTGGAAACCAACACAAAGCATTCCAGTTTCATTGCATAATAACAATGTTGTTCTTCAGTAATGTTGCTTCAACATTGTGGCAATGCCTGGGAGGGCTCTTGATGTGTCTTACACAAATCACCTTGTTTCAAGCTTTTTATCCATGAAAAGACACAAAAAGCTCTCTGTGTAAGCACCAATCATGAGTTAGCTCAGAGCTAATGCATCGATTGAGGCCTGAGCCTTTGCTTTGTGTTGCTCTTTTACCATTGTTTTTAGTGCTTGTAGTCATTTCAGCTCTGATTAAATCTTCATTAATCTCTCCTTGTTAACAACAGCAGTGAAGGACAAGAAGATGCAGGAGAGCTTGACTTTAGTGGTCTTCTTAAACATAGGTGAGGATCACATCCTAATCCTGAGTGGATTTTGTCCTTTTCAGTATTTTCAAGCCCCTTTTTGGATGTGCTTCTTTTATCTTTTTCTTTCACACTATTTATAAATTTGATTTGTACGAGGCTACTGTTTGAGTGGGAAATACATTTCTTCACATTATTAAAAATGCTATAGTAGGGGTTTTCAAAGTCTGGTACTGTTTGCCCCTCCCCTGGACAAAATTAGCTGTGCCCAAATTTAATGGTATTCATACTTAAACACACAAGAAAATCCCAAGATAATATAAATGAATTTTATCTTGGGAATAGACTGTATATAAAAGACGAGAATTCTCACCATGACATGGTTTGGTTAACTGATTCACATTCTAAAGTATAAAATTTGTACTGTACTAAGAGAGTTGCCATTCTGTTTTTTGGCCCTAGAGAGTGCCAAGCTATTAGCAATCTTATCAAGCTTAATTACTTAATTGCTAAATAATACTAGAATTTCACACAAATAATTAGAGCAGTTTTTTTGGCTGGCTTTTAGTACAGTTAGTACAGAGGTCACCAACTTTTATAGTCAAAAGAAACATTTCTGAGCAAATTTTTCTACAAAAAATATATGGAACAGCCATACCTATTGGGTCTTACAGTGAAGGTGACACAGCTTATTAAGTATACAATAGTCTATCAAAATTAGTAATAAGCATAGGTGTAAATGAAAATCTTAAATCACATATGACTACCCTTCAGCGGGCTGTTTGTGAATTTTTGGCACTTCAGTTCATTATATCAATACCATTTTTTGTAGCACTTTATATCTTATAGAACTAAAATAACGCAAAAAGACTCCAAAATAAAATGTACTGTGGTTAGGGTTAGGGCATGTATAGGCCTACTTTGACATAGATTAATGCTATGTAGGTCACTTAGAGTTCCACATGTGTTTCTGCAAATTCATTAAGCACATTGGTAAGCCAGAAGCCTTTGCAGTCAAAGTAAACAAATCTGTGGCAAAAGAGTCACATGCAGCTCTGGAGCTGCAGGTTTGAGAACCATACAATTAGCAACTCAGCATGCATGACTAAATGGGTGAGTTATGTATAACTAAATATTACACTAGCCACAGACACCTTTTTTTTTGTTCTAGACCATAATGTTCATTTATTCTCTAGTTGGGCATTTTATAATATAATAGAATAAAATAGAATATAATATACTCTACATCCTATTAAGGACTCAAAGTCCTGACACAATAGCTACCTTCAAAAAATGTTAAATATATGTTAATATTGCGACATGAAATAAAACAACAACATACATTACACACTGCCCATATTGCACAAATCCATAAAATAAAAAACATAGGAATTAAAAACGAATAAATAGATAAAAAGATTTTTTTATTTTTCAAAATTAATAGGTATATGCTCGCTTTTTGAGCCCCTGCAAGCAGCCATTGATGGAATGGCACTTACTAGTCGGAGATCCTTTTTCAGTGGGTTTTTCCACCAAGACCAAGGGGGTCAAAATAGTACTGCTCTTTGCCCTGGAACTACAGTTCCCATCAACAATCATTTGGATCAGAATTTATATAGCACTCATTATTCCTTTCTTGTGTCTTCCTGAGGTTTACTTTCCACATTTAAAGTACAAACTGGCATTCACTACAAGGGGTTTGAGTGGGAAATTAATCGGTATAACTTGCGTTTATCCATATCCATTAGATTTTCCAACTTTATGTAATTGTTATTTTGCCATACAAACTACAGAATTCAACCCTCTTTGTCTTGCCGTTAGTATAGACATGTCTGAGCTATTCAAAACCTCTGCCATCACTGACTCATGTTACCTGTTGAACTGTGACGTGTAATGAATAGGGGGTATGGGAAGGGTGTTTGTTATAAAACAAATACTGAATAAAAAATATAATTCCTTGCAGCTCGGTAGCTGTTATAATCTACAGTACTCTTCAGGCTACCTGGAAGGCGCATGCACAATTGGTGCACTTAGTGGCTTCAGAGAGCCTTGCACACCCTGATGACAAAATTTTCGTACTCCTTCAACTCTCCCACACCCCACGGGGAGGTGTGCCTTACAGCTTGAAAACCTCTGTACTATTGCAAAGCTACTCCAGTGGTTCAAAAAACACCATGATTTGAAATACACTGCAGCGTGTGAGTACAAGACCTAGTCAGTGACAATGCTCACTGGCAAAATTACACATTTATTTTGGGCTTGTCTCTTCTTCTTCCCATACATTCAGAAATCAGAGGTTAGTAGAACGAAAACCATAGGTATTAAAACGATTAGACCTTACTGCGGGTGAGTACTGTAATCCTCTAGAGTTCCCAGCATGACATGTAGCTCTAGGTATTGGACGAGCAAGAGTGTTGGCCTCCTGTAGTACGGTAACACTTCATTTGAAGGCAGCATTTTTAACTGCTCAGTCTGCACTCAGTAATGATGGAAATGGGCCTTGCACCATAAACACAGAGCTGACTCATCTTTCTCCAACAGAGATCTTATGAGGCAAAGAGCGCCATTTTGAATCATTAATGATGTGCTAGTGGGCCATGGAGAAATGATGCTGTAAAATAGTGTTATCACTACATTGTCATTTATTTCAGTTTAGAAATATAAGGCAAGCACGACTATGTTTATTTCGGCCTGTTCATAATTGCCTGAAAATAAACAGATGAGAAACACACGTAGATAATTTTAGTTATTAGTCAATTCACCTCCAATCTTTCAGACATTTGGGGAAAATGTCTATGAAAGAAAGGGCTGATTGAATGTTCTTTTAAAACTAATGAATGCTTTTATAACCAGGGCAACCTGTTTATTAACATCCCACAAATTTAACACCTCCTGGCATTTTTATCATCTAACAGTGTCAGAGCATCTCTGATGTATCACTTAAACCAACTGCAAACAAAGGGATGGGCCATATATTAGGAGCTATGTGAATCTATATCTAAATCTTTGTTTCGGCTTTCCCCTAATGCATGCTGCATATCAACATGTTAGTGAATAAACATATTAAGCATTGCAATGTGTTCTATGTGCTAATAATGTATCTTTTAAATAGAAAACCCCTCTACTTTAACAGCTCTTGTGTGCTGTTATAATCCTGATAATAAAAAAAATACCGTCCACCCGTACTCTCTGAAAAAACTAAATTCATTTTACCTCTCAAACCTTGCCAGAAACCATAATTTTCAGCTCATCCAGCTAAAGGACCATTGAGCTAATGCCTTGACAAGATGTACAGTAAACCACTCCTCTTCCAAGAGTGTTGGATTTTAGTGAAATTTGCACACAAGGTCAAGGTCATATTTGTCATTTCGAAATCAGAATACTTGATTAATCCCAGGGGGACAAGAATCACTGGCCTTGGATCCTCCTAGGTTTGTAAATTATTTGTCTTCCCCATGAAAACCAGACCTTATATAACATGATAATAACAGTGCAAATATGTGTATTTTAGTATCACAAACTAACCCTGTCTTAGTCATAAATATATATATATATATATATGTAGAGATAGATAGATAGATAGATAGATAGATAGATAGATAGATAGATAGATAGATAGATAGATAGATAGATAGATAGATAGATAGATAGATAGATAGATAGATAGATAATTATTGTGACCTTTGGTGATTTTTTTCAGTCTTTTGAAGTGCTTTTAAGTATTTTATGTCTGGCCAGTTCTGCTATGTAATCACCTGCACCGGTTTTTTATTTGCCCCATTTTGGAGATATTGGCAATAGAAATATTTGCCTTCTCGTGAATATATTGGAACTAAATGGCACTCAGCTCATAGTGCTCCAAGTGCTAAAAAGAATAATTATCAAATTTTAAAAGTGAGACATTTTACTATTTCATGAAAAATACTAGCTCATCTTGAATTTGATGGCAGCAACTCGTCTCAAAAAATTGGGACAAGGGCAACAAAAGGCTGGAAAAGTAAGTAGCACTAAATAGGAACAGCTGAAGGAACATGTTGCAACTAATTAAGTTAATTACAGGACAGTAATGTGACTGGGTATCAAAAGAGTACCTTAGAGAGGCAGAGTTTCTCAGAAGCAAAGATGGGCAGAGGTTCAGCAATCGGCCAGAAACTGCATCTACAAATTATGGAGCAGATTCAGAATAATGTTCCTATAAGTAATATCGCAAAGACTTTGAATATTCCAACAGTGCATAATATCATCAAAATATTCTGAGAGTCTGAAGACAATTCTGTGCGCAAGCGACAGCTAAAAACTAATATTGGATGCTCTTCGGGCCCACAGGCATGATTCTCTTATGGAAATCACTTCATGGGCTCAGGAACACCTCTATCTATCTACTTGTCCATGAACACAGTTTGCCATGCCATCTACAAACGCAGGTCAAAGTTCTGTCATACAAAGACAAAGCTTTATGTGAAAATGATCAAGGAACATTTTCTCTAGGCCAAAGCACATTCAAAATAGACACACAAAGTGGTCAGACAAATCAATATCTGAAATTCTTTTTGGAAATCATGGCTGCCACATCCTCTGAGCTATAGACAAGAGGGAGCATCTGGCTTGTTATTAGCATTCAGTTAAAAGGCCTACATCTTTGCATGGGGGCCCATTAGTATCGATGGCATTGGCAACTTACACAGCTGAAAAGGCACCATCAGTGCTGAAAAGTACAGGTTTTACAGCAACATATGCTCCCTTTAAACAGTGTCTTTTTCAGGGAAGACCTTGCATATTTCAGCAAGATAATGTTAAATCGCATACTGGAACTATTACAACAGCATGGCTTTGTAGTAGAAGAGCCTGGGCTAGACAGGCCTGCTTGCTGTCCAGACCTTTCACCAACTGAAAGCATTTGGCACACCATGAAAAGCAAAATATGACAAAGACCCAGGACTATTGAGCAACTGGAATCCTATATCAGACAAGAATGGGACAACATTCCTCTCCCAAAAGTCCAGCAGATGGTCTCCTCAGTTCCTAGATATTTACTAAGAAATTGGGATACTACACAGTGGTAAACATGGCCCTGTCCCAACTTTTTGAGATGTGTTGCTGCTGTATTAGTTAAGATGAGCTGGTATTTTTTATAAAATAATAAAATGTCTCACTTTCAACATTAGATATTCTATTGAGAATAAAATATGAATTTATAAGATTTGCAAATCATTGCATTGTATTTTCATTTATATTTAATGCAGGATTGGGGTTGTATATTTTTTCTACTGGACTACACAGTTCATTTGTATCATAAGAAAGCGACAGGATGTAAATGCTGGTGACTTACCTTCAACTGAGCTGTAATGTTAGCTAGCTGCATGCTCCCTTTGGTTTGCAGATGTAGGCAGTAAAAAGAAAATTGTCTCTGCATGAAAGTGCATGAAAAATGTTTCACAAAAAGGCTAATGTCTCCTAAACTAGCCAACAAAAACAGTGCTGCAGGCCAGAAGAAACATGCACAAATTAGATTTTGTAGTGAACTGTCCCTTTTGAGTATAATCATTAAAATAAGGGAAATTGCTTATTGACTGTGTCCTAGTTTTAAAGGCAGCTGACTCCGTATTATGAGCGATATTATGATCCAGATAATAATCTGTGATCTCTATTTGTATTTCCAGGTGCTGTCTTGAATACTTAACATTCCACAACTTATAGAAGCAAGTTAAACAACATCTCTGTGTTTTGTATTAATCCTGCTCCTGTCCTGTTAACATGTAACTTCAAATGTCGACACACTAATAGACTGATCAGCACACCCATCCCTTTGTGTGACATGTCCTGAGGAATGCTATGCAAAGACATACCATGCTTAATCCAAAAATAGTTATTTCAGTAAAAACAAGTAGTGACAGCAATATTTAAATGAGATCTTACCACATGACTGTAAGGTTATTAAGTAGTTCCTCAGGACATGTTGCAAATGACACCTTATGCTCCTGTCCTCACACTGTTCCTTCATATTTGGCACCATTAGAGAGCACAAACAGCAGGATGATACTCCTGAAGTGGATGTGTGGGAGATCCTGAAGAATGCCCGGCCAGATCAGTATGAAAAGATTGCCTTTATGTATGGCATCACAGACCTAAGGGGTCTGCTCAGGAGAATGAAAAAGATGCCTAAAGAAGAGAAGAAGAGTGAAGGTAGACTCAGTATATTTATCTCTGGTCAGATGGTAAGGTTGGTCTCAATGCTGTTTTTTTTTAAAAATTGCAATGACTTTGCTTTTCCCTTTTCAAAGCTTTTGCAAAGAAGCTGGACCCTGCATATCAGGTGGATAAAGGTGGAAAGATCCGCTTAATAGTCGATCTGGCTGACCCCACAGTTGAGCTGAAGTGGTACAAGAATGGACAGGAAATCAGGCCCTCACCCAAGTATGTAACAACCTTTTCTTTGTGGTTAAGTTCTTTGTCTTCTTGGATTCAACACTGCACAAATAAAGGGCATTTTATATATTAAAAAATGCACTTCATTTGTGACAATTCCGTTCTTTACCAGTTCTCTGGTAAATGTTTTCATTCCATCACCATTCTAAAGCACAATGGTTCACATGTTTTATTGCACATACAGGTCAATTCATACCCCACACAGGCTTTATTACAAATACCCCAAAAGAAATAGATGAATAGTGGCTTAGTAAGACAGTATTTAAGGTGTAATAGTGAATAACCTTCACAGTTTAACACTATACTCATCCTTATGTGCAGCCAATTCAGTCCACTGCACTGTGAACCATTGCAAGCTGGCACCCAGCAAACAATAACAGTCTTGACTCTAATGTGGCTCTAATACTAAGCAGTTGCACACACATTTTAGCATCTTTGTGTATTTAGATGGCCGTATGCAAAAAAAATGGCCTCAGAGCTACATTTGGGTATACATGCAGTGTATGATTTCAAATGTCTTTAATTTTCATTATTGCTGTTTATGTCCTCCTCTGTACAGGAAAAAGGTGGTACCTTCCTCACAGGTCTTTAACCAAGTTTGGCTTTGGAACAGTTATACCAGATGTTAAATCACAAAGTGTTGCTGAGATGAATTTTTCAAAAATAATTTTTCATTTATTAAGGCTCAATGAATTTGTTTTTAAACTATACTGTGGTTGCATGGACAGGAATAATGGTTTACATGGCTCAATAAAGTAATTTGTTAAATTTAAGTGAATAAGAGAAGAGATGAATATTCTTATGATAAATATTGATCAAAATATTATCTTTAATGAAAAAGGAGATTTTCATATCACAACCCACTGGAAAGAATATCTTGGTATTGTGTTTCTGAGGTCTTTCAATTTATTGTTTTGGTTTCTATCTATTTTAGTTCTGATAAAAACCTGTAGCTGCCAAATACAACACAACACAACAACAGCAAAGTAAACAACCAGCTGGCGAAACGCTAAAGTGCAAGTGAGGAGTGGTAAATAAGTACATGAGGGTAGTGCAGTACATTTATTAGGACAGTAAAACAATGCTAAGGTGTGCTGTAGAAGTGTCAGACGGTTTCAGGGTGAGGGTGGGATCACATCAGGAATCAGCTCTGAACCCCTTCTTGTTCTCAGTGATCATGGACAGGTTGACAGGCGAGGCCAGGCAGGAGTCTTTGTGGATTAGCATATTTGCAGATGACATTGTGATCTGTAATGAGAGTCGGAAGCTGGTGGAAGGATTTAAAATGTACTCATTCCAATTCTCGGGCCTTGGAAGACTCCCCTATAGTTATTTTTTGTCGCTACCTGTCTGAGTCAGGAGTGGGTAATTTGTGCTCTTGCTTTCTTCTTTTGATATGGCAGCCATTTCTCAGGCTCCCTCGCCTGAATCAAATTCTGATTTCCCGTGTGCCTACCAAGGTGACCTGTGGTCGAGGTTATATAAAGCCACCAAGGCACTGCCAAAAAGACAGGAGGTGGCAGAAATAAAGATTCTGAGAGTGACCCTGGTGGACAAAGGGGCAGCTCAGATTGAGCATTTTGAAGATAAAGTCAGGTTGAGGTTGAAATGGTTTGGATATGTGCAGAGGCAGGGATAGTGGATGTATTGTACAAAGGATGTTGAAGAGGGGTAGGAGAGACCACACAAAAGGCTCATGGATGTAGTGAAGGAGGATATGCAGAGGGGTGGTGTGACAAACAAGGATGCGAGGGATAAATTGAGATGAAGACAGATGATCCCTAATGGGAGCAGCCAAAAGAAGAAGAATCATATAAAATGTCCTTATGGAATATGTTAACAGTATAGTCTGAGTATTGTTTTTACTGCTTTGCAGCAAAGAGAAAAAAGAAGACGCTGCATGGAGCTTTTCTATATTAGTTTGTAAATAGTGTATTAATATATAAAGACATTCATATGTTTATTCAAAAGTTACATTTAAATACACAAATATCTTAACAGTGGGTTTACTTTTATTACATTTTGAAAGGTAATGTCTGTCTAGACAGTGTCGCTTTGATGATAATGGTGATGTAAAAAATCAGTAGCACTCATTTCAAATTCATTAATTTAAATGGTTTATTTATAGAATCCTACAATAGATATAAGTGATGTTAAGTTTATTGTCCTGATGAATAATTAACACCATGCATAAGTTTTGTTACATTAGCTGAAGATTCTGTTCAAAGCCATCTGAAGTTAAAGCCATCTGGGAGGATATTGCTGTTTTCTGGGTTTGATCTCCTGTGGCATTTTCTCCAGGTCTCCCTGTTCCAGACTGTCTTTCTTCCTTTTAAACCTCTTTCTTATACTGTTGTTGCTGACCACACATGGTACCCCTCCAGGCATGATGTCTCTTTGTGTTTGTTTGTTTGTCTGTCATATCATGGTGCTCCTTCCTGCCTGCTATAATCACTTGCTGTTCACTTCCTGTGCTCCGGCCCCATTCTGGCTCTGCTGCTGACCTTAAGTCAAAGGAAGTAAGTCCATTCGTCCCGTTGACACTCCCTTCTTCATGTCACAGTTTTGTTGTGAGCCTGGTTCGTCTGTGTGCAGTTTCACTTTGGGGTTTGTGCAGCATATTTAAAGCATGCTGACAGGAAAATGCTAATTAAATTTTGCTCAAACTATTGTACATAGCCTCTGTAGCAACCATTTTGAAAAAATATCCATTCTTATCCTAGGACCATTGTATGATGAGTAATGTAATTACTGGACTTCTTGTTTAGGTATATTTTTGAGCATAAGGGCACACAAAGGATTATGGTCATCAACAACTGCACCTCAAATGATGATGCAGCCTATTCGGTAGCTGCAGGGGATGAGAAATGCTCCACAGAGCTTTTTGTCAAAGGTAATTTGATTAACTGCTTGGCTTCTCATAACAGCATCCAAAAAAATTCCCCCAAGATATCCAGTCATCGTCTTTTTCTCTCTTGTCCAACAGAGTTACCAGTTAAGATAGTTAAAGGTATTGAGCCTGTGAAGACTACAGTGAATGAGAGGATTGAGCTGGAGTGTGAAGTGTCAGAGGAAGGAGCTCAAGTCAAATGGTAAGACTCTAAATGATGCATTTACAGTATAGGTGCTGTAAGTAACATACTGTGACAACACACAACAACCTGTGCTATCAACAAAGAAAACAACTTGTAAAAATGTCTTCAGGTTTTTTAATTATTTTATATTGCATCACCGAATCATATACCACAGATTGCTTTTTGAGTCAAACAATGTATAGGTTACAATTTGGGCATAAAAAGTGTTGGTATTGAAAAAAATAGACATTTGAAAGGGTTCAGATGGTAATGGAAAATGAACATGTACTACTTTAGGAAGCAGACAGATAAAGTAAATTCATGTAGAATTAAACATTGCGATATACTGTATATTGTGCCCACAATGCAACCTTTTGGCAGGATGAGCTTTAACTTGGAATGTTTTCACAAGAGCATTTCCGAAAAGCAGCAAAATCAATCAAAGTCTAATAACTGCCTCAGGAACTGCCTCTTTGTCTCAATTATCTGTACCATTTCCACAGGGGATTAATGTTGCAAAAATATGGAAGAATAATGATAAAATCTTCATCACCTCACTTTCGCACTTAAAAATTGGTCATTGCTTATTTGTCACTGTGTGACTATTTAAAATTTTCCTTCAGGATGAAGAACGGTGTTGAGGTTCCAACAGGAGTGCGCTCAAGATACCGAGTTAAGTGTGAGGGAACCAAACACTATTTGGTGATTGATGATGCCTCCAGAGAGGACACTGGGACATATTCCATTATGGCCAGTGGTGGCACATCTGAGGCTCATGTCCAAGTTGACCGTACGAAGCATCTCCCCTTTTTGCATTCTTTCCACTGTTTGCATGTTTTTCAAAGAAACAAGTTCTATTCATTTACCTCTATCCCTTAATTAGTAAAACCACTGAAGGTGTACCAGGACCTGGAGGATATGACAGTGATGCTGGGTCAGCCCATCAAGCTACACTGTGAGATCTACCCAGGGAATGTTCCAGGTCGTTGGTACAGGAATGGGCAGCTGATCCAGCCCAGCGATCGCATCAACATTATACACAGAAATAAGTATGACCCTGCTATGAAACTGTATTCAAACAAAACCTGTTCCACACAAGTTTCAACTAACAGCTTTCTCGTTTTTCAGGGTCCACCGACTTGAAATTGCAGCTAGCTCCCTCCACGATGCGGGAGATTACACTTTTGTACCTGAGGGATATTCACAGAGTCTTTCTGCCAAAATTCACATCATTGGTACACTAACTATACTTCACTGGACTGGATCTTTTTCATATCTTCATTTATGCTTTTTGTCTTTCTAATGGCCTAATTTTATTTTCTCTAGACCCTCCAAGGGTACACTTGGAGAGCTTGAACTTCCCGGACAACACCGTAACAGTTGTGGCAGGAAACAAACTTCGCTTGGAGATCCCAATCAGTGGAGAACCAGCACCCAGAGTGGTGTGGATGAAGGGAGAACGGGTGAGCCTCGTTGATTCTTTAACTATGTGCATCATTCTGTATTTCCATCATAAAAATATCAAAACTGACAGTACCTCAATATTTTTTTTACTTCCTTATTCTGTCTGCAGCAACCTTATTGGTTATACTCTTTGATCTATTTAAAAATGGGTATATTAATTACTAAAGCAGGTCACAGATACACAGAATACATTCTTTTTATACAAGTTAAAAAATGTACAATATCCTCAGTGATACCGTATATTTTTGTGTTCTCATGGGTACTCACAAGGTCTTCAGTTTCTGTAGCTCTTTTGTTTCAGGTAATTCTTGAGTCAGGCCATCGTGTCCATGCTGAGACATATGGAGACCAGACGAGCCTGACAATCGAGGTCACTGAGCGGGAGGACACAGGAAACTACAAGATAGTTCTGCAGAATGAGGCTGGCGAGGCCACAGCTAGTGTCAAAATCAAGGTTGTCGGTAAGAGTGCAACACTCTTCAAACAAAAATCACATGGAAAATTATTAACATGCTTTTGAATAATTAACTTGGGCATGTGTTCTCTGCAGACATTCCTGATCCACCAGATGCTCCCTTGGTCCCAGTGGTGGGCGGGGACTGGTGTTCTATGACATGGGAACCACCAAAATATGATGGAGGGTCACCAATTCTTGGTAAACTTTGCAGCACATCTTTTACCAAAGCTCAAATGTATGTAGTGGTGTTAAATGACAAGCTTCCTGACTGCCCTCTGAAGGCTATTACATCGAGAGAAAAAAGAAACAAAGTTCCAGATGGATGAGACTGAACTTTGACCTGATTAAGGAGACTTCATTTGAACCCAAAAAGATGATTGAAGGAGTGCCATATGAAGTAAGGATCTTTGCAGTTAATGCCATCGGTGTGTCCAAACCCAGTGAACCATCCAAAGCTTTTACTCCCCTTGGTGAGTCCCCCGTATGTCTCCTTAGCAGCATAAACCCAAAGCTTCAAGCTGGAAAGGATAATACACTCTTACATAAGGCTTTGTAATAAAAATTTCAAAGAGGAGGTCTGTGATAGTACATCTGATCTGCCCTTGGTACCCCAGCGACACAGCTGTTCCCCCTCACACCCACCATCTCAATCATTCTGACTGTGACCTCCACTGGACACACAAGAGCTTTAGAGGATATTAAATATGCCTTTATAATGGCTGCCGAATCATCTGTGGATTAGAGGTTTAGGAGATGAGGGTTCAATAGGAGTTAAATATGATTCAGAATTCAAGAATAGATAGCGAGAACAGGAACTAATGAAATCCAGCAGGGAGAATGATGACATGCCAGCTAAAGAGAGTGGCGTCTTAGAAACGTGTTTATGATTTGCCAAAATAGATGATTTCTTATTTTGCTAATCTCTAAAATCCACCTCTAGAATACAAGTGATGAAGACCTTTATCTCCACACAGCTGTGACCAGTGAGCCCACCATGCTGGTTGTGGACGATGTGACTGACACCACAGTGACCGTAAAATGGCGTCCTCCTGAAACCATTGGAGCTGCTGGGCTGGATGGATACTTGGTGGAGTACTGCATAGAAGGAAGTGAGTCGGACTCCACTTTACTAAAGAACCCTATAGATAGTAAAGTCCCTTGCAATTTTTTGCACAATGCCTTCATCCTCGAGCCTTCCTTGTATAAAACCCACGATGGCACACGTACCATAAGTGTATACATACACCTACATTTGTGTATGTACAGTATATATAGTCAACGGCCAATCTTGATGCTTGGTTTGAACTTCAGCAGCTTGTCTTGACCATGTCTACATGCCTACGTGAGTTGCTGCCATGTGATTGACTGATAGATATTGATATATGAATGAATGAACAGCTAAATAGTTAAACAGTTGTACCTAATAAAGTAGCCGGTGAGTGAATATTTGTTCCAGACATCATTATTTAATAACAATTAAGGAACCTATGCCAGCAGTATTTCTAAATGTGAAATTTGCAGTTGGATAACTTCAGCTAATAACTTGTCTTCAAATACATATTTATTACACCACAGCTGTATAATTCAGCAGACAAATTGTACAGCACCTGACATGGCTGATATTTGCTGATGTACAGAGGTTGCAACCAAAATATTAATAGACCAACTGTGACATGTAACCTACCTGTAAGATCTCTATTATTGCACATTCTTATTTAGGCTTTAAGTCGTCAATACATGTTTGCTATAACCTACAAATCAGACGCTCAACCAGAAGTAGACATGAAAAAAAAAATTCAATTGTATTTTTCAGCTGGACTGTGTTTGCTTTTCCTTACAGCTAATGATTGGGTAGTATCCAACAAGGAGCTGACAGAGAAAACCAGGTACACCATCACTGGTCTGACTCCAGGGTGTAAAATTTTAGTTCGTGTCAAAGCCATCAATGCAGCTGGAGCTAGCGCTCCACGGAGCCTGCAACATGCTATCCTGGTTAAAGAGGTGGTTGGTGAGCTCTTCAAAGTTTGTTTTGTATGTTCCAATGGAACACTCTAACAAAGGACATCAATACTGAAATGAAGGATATCATGAAGTCATAACTTAATAATTCGCCTTTTGGTGTAACTGCCCCTTAGAACCACCCAAGATCCGTGTCCCGCGACACTTGAAGCAGACATATACTCGCAAAGTTGGAGAAGCAGTCAACCTCGTGGTGCCATTTATGGTAAATCTCCCAGCTCTACTGATGTCACATATCTCATCAGCAGAATACTTAGCTCATGTTATTTTGTGTGTGTAGGGAAAACCCCGGCCAAAGGTCACCTGGCTGAAGGATGGCCAGCCCATAGAGCCCACGCAAGTTAGCATCCGTAACACAGACTGTGACAGCATCATCTTCATCCGTAAAGCAGAGCGCAGCCACTCTGGGAAGTATGAGATGACAGTGCAGGTTGAAAACCATGTGGACACAGCTATAATTGACATCCAGATTGTAGGTGAGTGAAAAAATGATTAAAAGATTAATACTAAATATAGGCAGACGCTCTCATTGATATCAAAGTGCTGCTAAGTGTTTATAGTGTTATAGCTTATACTTTTTTCTCTGATTTCCAGATCTGCCTGGACCTCCTCAGTGTGTGACTATTGAAGATGTATGGGGGGGTAATGTAGCTCTTGTCTGGACCCCCCCGAAAGACAATGGAAACGCTCCAATAACTGGCTACACCATTCAAAAAGCAGACAAAAAGACAATGGTAAAAGATATACTTATAATGCAAATAAAAATCATACCAGATAAGACATGTCACATCACATGCTTTATTCTTTTATTTAGGAATGGTTTACATGCATTGAGCACTACCATCGCACCTGTATCACCATCACAGAGCTGGTAGTTGGGAACGAGTACTTCTTCAGGATCTACTCTGAGAACATGTGTGGCCTGAGTGAAACCGCCACCCAAACCAAAAAGAGTGCTCTCATCGTCAAAGAAGGTACAGCTGACTCGGTGATTATAAGTGTGTATGACGGGGTAAGATCTCAGAGAAAAGTTTGCTTTCCTGTTCACATGTTTACTGTGAAAACATTTGTCTTTTAAGAGATAAAAATCAAATGCTCCCTGACTTTTATTTCAGATGTGGGAAAATGATTCCGAAGCTGAAACTCAGGAAGAAATCTGTTTTACTTACATACTGAATATGTCAATAAAGTTGTTTGACTGTATTTTTCACAGCTGTTATCTGAAAGGTACTGTCAGTGATGTTTTCCACCCTAAAGTGAGTCTGAGTCTCAGCCTCACTTGTAAAACTCCTGGGGTTTGAGGTATGACTGACAGACCCTTCAACAGTGTCTCAGTTTCAGCTGATGATAAATTGAAAAAACGCTGTCTTTCCCTCATCACATAGGGAATTCCCCACATGATACCGCTCAGAGCCAGTATCATGCACAACCCCATTCCTTTACCCTTACCCCCACAGGCTTGCAGGTGAAAATACCAGAGTACAATGACCATGACTTCAAGGAGGCACCGAGGTTCACGCAGCCACTTGTCAACACTTTTGCTGTCGCCGGCTACAACACTACTCTTAACTGCAGCGTCCGTGCCAACCCAAGGGTCAGTGGAAGAACCACAAGTAAAGGTGCTCTTAACATTAGGGTCCTTGGCTGACATTTCTGTGTCTGTCTGCAGCCCAAAGTGATCTGGATGAAGAATAAGATAATCATCATTGATGACCCACGCTACCGTATGTTTAGCAACCAAGGAGTCTGTACTCTGGAGATCAGGAAGCCCAGTCCTTATGATGGCGGCATGTATACCTGCAAGGCCATCAATGACCTAGGAGAGGCCCAAGTGGACTGCAAGCTGGAGGTCAAAGGTCAGTGTGGACCTAGATGAGACTTCTTGTTTCCTCCTGGGGTGCCTCTGTATGTCTGGGTCTGGTTTCCCAAATTATTTTTAGTTGTTTTTTAAAAATTTCTGACGATATAATATTTTCGACATATGTGCTTTTAAGATCTTTGCGTCTTTACGTTGAAAAGAACTTGTTTATGATCACAATCATCATTTTGTAAAGATTGTACAGAGGCAGGGAGACTTTGGGAAACCAACTCACTACACTACACTACACTAGTGTTTGAACTGTGTTGCAGTTCAGCAAAGGGACGATATAGGCGATGGATATGTAAGTATCTTGATTGGGTTGCACCAGCTATTTGTAAATTCATGGCAGAGTGCTTTAAGTCTTCATGAAGTTTCTAGTAATTACTTTAATTTTAAAAAGTTGGGTTGCACCATTAAAACCTAACAAATGCTTGTAAAGACTCATTGCGCTGCAAGACGGGTCCAACGAATTACATAGTAATTAACCCACATTGGTAATTTGGCAGAGGTTTTATGCCAGATGCTCTTTAACCAGTCAGAAGCATGGATAAGTCTGCTGACAGAAGAGCAGCTGATTTTCATAAAAGATGATAAAATTATAATATCGGAAAAATTATGAAAAGGTTAAACACAGACAGGTTAATATCAACCTAGCTGCTGCAGATTAAACAACCGTATGATTATCCGCAACAGGTAAAAGACTGTACTGTGGTTTAGTATTGAAAGAGCCGTATGAATGTGTAAGCAATTTAAGGGATGGAAAAGATCTAATGTATTAATAAAGTTCAGCCTACTTGAAGCCAGTAAGCAAAGTGGGCAAAAAGGCTGACTGTGTGAGTTAAAGTATCACAGCTCTGTCGTTAAGACACAGGAGAATATCTGACAGATTACAGTCATTATTCCATTACATTAATGTTAATGTTTTTAGGTGTTTGAAAGAGTTTTAGTTCTTATTTTTCAGCTGCAGCCCTGTGGCTTTTAATGGTCTGGGTGCAACTAAAAAAGATTAAAATAAATTCAAATACAAGTTTAGTCTATATGAAAATTTGTTTTAGACTACAAATCAATCAGAATCAAATCAGAATCAGAATCATCCCCGGGGGGAAATTACTTATTTACTAAATCATAAAAGTAATAATAGGCATCCTGTTTTAGGATCATATATTAGGGTTTATATAACAACAAAGCTGATGTAAAATTGTTTGCAGCCAACAGGAATAAAATCAGTGAAGTTTCTATAAGAATCTGTATTGATTACTGATCCTCAATGACTTTTGATGCTATTAAGAAAACTTTAGACCCTCCTGCTATGCACACAGAGGTCATAGGGATCTTCCAGGATCAGTGATGCTGATGTTCCAAAGAACTGATTAGTCTGTGGGCGGTGATTCCATACCTGTTGATCTCTAATCAAGAACTTAACCTACTCTGGAGCAAGTTAGGTCTGCAGCATACAGTAAGTTACCCCGGCGATATACCCCGGTAAAAAGTGAACTACCGTCATAGTACTAAAAACCGGGAGTTAAACCTTAAGTTGTCTGGCTAAGCTCAAATCCAGCTTTCCAGTACAGGCCTCTGGACTTTGACTGGGCCATTGCAACGCCATGAGTCTTTTTTTTTTCAACCTGTTGTAGATTTACGGGTGTGTATGCTTTGGTGGAGTTCGTGGTCATGCTCAGTGACTGCAAGGTGCCCGGCTCTTCTGACTGAAAAGCCATATATCATCACCCCATAATTAGGTTAACCTAAATATGTAACTAAAGGCTAGCTCAGACTGCTGAGTTGACAAAGTTATATGACAAACATAATTTTCTTAGCAATAAAGCATTTCAAAAGCACTTCAAAAGCAAATGAAGGGACCAAAGCAGTTTCATGTTGATTTATTTCAAGCAAAGTTGCACTACATTGTCAACAATGGTGGCAATAAATAATACACATTCATGATACGATAGTTTCAGTAAACTTAGGTCACGGCTGTCAAATTTGCACATCTATAATCCCCTCATATGACAGTCTGAACACTAGCGTGTGACCTAGAGTGGTCAACTAATAAGTAAGTACTTTTGGCTTCTCCCTTTTTTTCTCCCCAAGGGGTCACCACAGTAAATGAATCCACATATGTGTGATTCAGCACAGATTTTACACCAGGTGCCAATCCTGAAGCAACCCTCCCATTTATCCAGGTTTGGGACCAGCACTGACTTGTGGCTCACAAGGGTGGGCTTGTATCTCCTCCTACTTGCAAAATAGAGACCTTCCACACGTGAGGTGAATGTGTAAATCCCTACACTATGGAGTACATTAAGAATGGTCAAACAACTGTGAAACAGCAGTCACTGACCACTGGGAAATTGCAGCATATCACTGGCCACTTTTGAATCTCTCTTGTCTTAATGAGCAAGGAGCTGTCCTGTTTATAGATACATCTGAGTTAATAATATGAGTGAACTAACACCCCTAATGCTATGTCCCCGAAAAGCCCCAGTTTATTCATGAAAGCTGACCTGGCCCAACTCCACCTGATGCGATGTGAGGCTAGATGCCACAGTCGATTTTTTAAAAAAATCCAAACTGGATGATTAAGAACCAGCGTATGCGGCAGCAAAGTTGATTCCACAATATCCCTGAAAATTTTTTACTGATTTCAGCCGCAGCAACAGCAGACAGCATTGGCGGTAGACATGGCATGTTGTCAGCATTAAAGTATATAATGCCAAGAAAAATTTAATTTTTTTTGTGTAGATCAGACGAAAAGCCATAGCGATTTTGCAAAAATGTGCATTAACGATAATCAGTTCCAGATCTCATGGAGGTCTAGTATCACTGTACCAAAATTCAAAATCATGTGTCAAATAGTTTTTTGCGCTATCACAATGACAAGAAGGAGGCAAAATCTAATTATGCAAATCAAGCTACCTGTGCGATTTTCTAATTTTGTAACATTTTAAAATATAGGTGCCCTGTTTACTTTTGCTGTGCCAGTTTGGTCCTCGTAAGAACTACTCTGATTTGTGCAACCCAACTTTAATATAATGATGAGTACATTTTTGCTTAATGATCTTACAAACATCTAGTGCAACTAGTTCACGGACACCACTTTCAAAAACTATATAAATAGTAATCTTCATGTGTGTGCAGTGCACATAATACCCAGTGACTCTTTTCCATCACCACAACATGCAGAAGTTTATCCTTTGTGTTGTCACACATCTCTCTGCAAACCAGTCCATCCAGCCATCCTGTTCGTAGTCACAGCATACCACCTCAACACACAGTCTGTCACCAGTCACACCACAGTAGGCATAACATACATAACATATGATGTTTTGTGTTTATGTATTATTCAGTGTTTCCATCTTAAACTGTTCTCCACAGATTCCAGTGTCTCCTTTATGCACCAGTTAACTCCTCATATAAAAGAGTTCAGTAATAACTCGGCAGTATTCCCTGGTGCACACATGTAACTCCATGTAAACACTTTTAACCCCTCTTCTCTTCTCTCTCCCCTAGTCCAAACTCAAGAATTGTGAATGTATGTTCTCATATAAGGTAAGCTTTCATATGGTTTTGGCATATGAAGCTTATGTCATTCATTATGCATCCTCCAGCCAGCCTGTGCAACCTCGCTTTTCTCAGTTTGTGGGACTGCAGCAATTATTCTTCCCTATCAAAGGAGGACCTAAAGAAAGCACATGTCACATTTGCATGAAAGCTTTTGCCAGGTTTTTACCTGGATTACCATACATGGCTGAATTTCATGGCTCAGTTTTGAATATTTTAAATTACTGTTGGTGTGAAATTGTGAGACTCTTTCTTATGTAACTTGTACGAGAAATAAGGTGAGTAAAAAGGTTTGCAAATTTTCTAACCTTTGCTAAGAAATCAAATGCATCATCTGAGGGGATTGAGAAGCTTTATGCTATGAAGACAATGGCTGCAACTGAACAACATCAAACATCCAAAAAAAACATACTAAATTATATTTTGCTAAGTCTGGACCTGCCTGATGAGTGGTGTATGCATATAGACAGGGGTGGATAGCTCAGTTTATTTTATAGCTTTTTGCTTGTTGCAGATGACTAAAGACATTAGTTATTAATCTCTTTGTAAAGATTGTGGACCTGCATTGAAACTGATTGTGGGATCAACTGTGTTGTTGCTTGTATGCTGTGTCCCAGTTCCATACTATATACTAACACTGAGCACTTTGAGTTTATAGTGTGTTCACAAAAAATATCAAAGGGGGACCTACTGTGCATTTTCTTTTTTCTGTCATGTCTACAGTATACTATTAGTGGAGGATGCTTATATTTGAACCAAAGCCAAAGTTTAAATAATGAGTTCAGTGCATGTGATTCCTGTGGGCAAAAAGCTCAGGCTTCAGAGTGCTCTAAGGAGTAGTAGGTTGCTATTTAATTTAAGCTCTCTGGTGAAATATGAACGGTACTTCTGGATCTTACAGAGAAAAATATGTTCAAATTGGCAAAATGTTATATATATGAGACAAATCATTCAGAATCAGAATACTTGCTTAAAATTGCTTCTCTTACAGAAACTCTGTTAAATAAATAAATAAATCCCTCAAAAGACACTGGCCCTGGTTTGGGGAGATATTGATTTTCTTTCAAGGTAAAAGGTGTCATGTCTGGTTTTGTTTAGATTTTACTTTGATTAATGTGGGCCACTTTTAATTGCTGCTAGGCATTTCCATGGCTCATTCATACGAAAACAGAATGCACCTAAAGCGGCTTGTTTCAGATAGAGACTGAAATGACTGGCTGCACCGGTACAAGACAAATAAGGATTATTTTTAACTGTCAGTCATGAAAAAATATTGTCTGAGAATAAAAATAAGTAGCTGGAAATGAAAATGATAGGTCCTCTTTAACAGTCGTTTTAATTGTTGTGGGACAGTGAGCTCATCCAGGCTAAAATATCCAGACATGTTGGGACTGCTGTGAATTTCGTTAGGGCATTTATAGTTCAAAGAATATATAGCCATCAGATTTCATTGCTCTCCAAAATTTTGCATTTAGTGTCATTATTATTTTATTTTTTTTGGACTTCATCTTATAAATGTTTGGGCGTAAAATTGGATGAAGACATTTATTCATAGTTCCCAGTAGATGTACCCTACTAACTTTTAGATAACATTTCATACACATAGTTGACTTTGCATCTAACACCAGTTTACATTATTTATCACTACATCTACGAAATGTATTGCACTGTCCACATGTCATCTTCTAAATACCTTTCTTGGACCAAATAACAGATAAATGGATAAAGCTTCCATTTCCACTTGAACTTTGTGTTTAGTACAAATATCAAAATGATAATATTACTAAATGACTAATTAAAAAATGTAATTACTAAATTAACAAAAATTTAAAACATGGCCAATTTTCTGCATTTTTTTCCCATTGTTAGCCTGTTAGCTGCTGTTGACCCTATAGAGCTACTGGCATGGCTTTAAACACTTGTTGTTTACTCTGCAGCAATCTCCTACAAAGACAGTTAGTATATACTATGGAACTGGGACAAACTAGGCAGACATTGCATACAAAAGTCATTTTGACGACCTTTCTTCTCTCTCTTCACTCCTTATGCAATGTTTAGACCTGTTGGCCTCTGTCTTTGAATTCTGTTTGCTTTTCTCTGCTCAGCCTGTTCCTCTTCAGCTTATCTCCGTCCTCTTCCTCTGTCTGTTCTTCACTTTTCCCACATGGCTCCCAACAATATCATGAGAATTTTTTTATTCTTGTCCCTCAGGAGGCTTCACCTTCTATGAACTCATGCAACGCGGAGTCCCCCTACATCTTATTGACAAGTACATGAATGAGACGAAGGTTGTTGAGCAAGAGAAGTAAAAACTGAGCACAGTGCAATAAGACATTTTGGCTTTGCAAAACATCTGATGCCACTAGTTACCCTCTTCTCTCACCTGCTGAGGTCAGTGGCCTGAGGATGGATGGAGGAAAGGTGGGACAGGTGAAAGGGTGTGAGGGAGGGTGTACCAGTCTGTGGCGTGGCATGCTGTGTGCAGCTTTGGAGCTAGTTACCATAGGAAAAAGCCAGTTCATCTTCTTAATCACTCTGTTATGTTTGAAAGACTCAGCTCAGATGCATGTTGGCAGTGTTTTGGTACAAGTTTTAATAAGGAATTGTAGTGTGAAAAATAAACAAAGCTCATTGTGAAAATAGAGACACATGGCTACAGTACTTTCATGTGGATTTTTGTTGGGAATACTGTTGAAGTTGACTGTTTACTTCATGGATCTGAAGGAAGGGAAATTGAAATGCATAAACTATGGTTTGATGTTTGTAGGGTGTCACTGAATGTCTGTATGACAAGAATATTGAAAATAGACTTGAGCAATGTTGACTGAATGAACGTATTCACCCTTCTGATAATAATCACATTATAAATTCAGTTTTTCTCTCCGGTTAGTAAGAAAATATAGAGGTTTACACCCAGTCCATGTACTGCATATCACATTTGATTTTTGGATTCATGCTGGACTGAGTTTTCATTGAGACTAAATCATGTGCGCATGCATTTATCTTTGTAATTATGACCTGTGGAAAACAATAAAACACACTTGAAAAAAACAGCATCTTTGTTATTGACATTTCCACTGCCTGATTCATTCACTCATTCAGTTGCATCTTTTTTGCAAACTAGTTTCAGAATAATTCTTTATACATTCAAGGAAAGATTTTTACTGGAAATTATCCAGATGGACAGGATTAAAAATGAGTACATCAGAGGTATCAGAATCAGAATACTTTATTAATCCCTGGGGGGAAATTGCTTACAGCTCAGGTTTAGTGGTTTGGAGTCAAAGTTAAGAGAGGCAAGGCTGAGAGGGTTTGGACATGTCATGTGGGCAAAGGATGTTGAAGATGGAGCTGCCAGGATGGAGCTGCCAGATAGGACCACAGCGAAGGTTCATTGATGTAGAGAAGGAGGACATGTAGAGGGTTGGTGTGACAGAAGAGGATGCAAGAGATAGAGAGAGATGGAGATAGAGTATCTGCTGTGGTGGCCCCTAAAGGGAGCAGCTGAAAGAAGAAGAAGGTCCAGTGAACCCTTTCTGGTCCATAGGACATGTGGTTGACACCCCTGTCCTAATGCTTGTTTTAACAAATTTGATCAAATTAACAAAGACTAAACTTAAGCCATTTCTAGTATATTTTGTATTTTATTTTAGTTTCAAACATAGGCCTACACACTGTTGTTCTAGCTAGTTCTTGTTTTCTCTAAAGAATTTACTTTGTTTATTTTAGTGAAGGTAAATACATTTAGTTTTCATTTTTAGATTACTTTTAGCTTACTATATGACCTCAGAATGAATAAAGTCTGCCAGTCTTCAATGTGTGTACTTTTAGTTGTATTTTAGTATTATGAGCCAAATAGAGTATTATTCACTATGTTATTCTGTTAGGAAGAGCAGTCCATCTACATCCAGACCAGTCAGGAATCTCAAATCTGCAGCTCCTGAGCCGCATGCAAAGCTTTTGCCGATTTATAGGGGTTTCCAGTGACTTTGACAAAAACTAGATGGTTATGAAATTTATCATCTTAATTTTGCTGAGCTTCAGTAGCAGTTGCAAGTATGGATGTAAAGACATAAACAGCTGGTGCTGAATTCCAGAGTTCCTGAGTATGGATATGAAAACCAAAAAATAAGTTTTGAAGGAAAATAGTATATGACTAAAATGTTTAATTGGACAAATTTGTTTGCTTTCACCACCAAGACTGCATAATCTGCTGCAGGACTTTAGTCACAATAAAACTGCAACATTTCTCATTTTTGTTTACTTTTTACTATATTTAAACCTTTTAGGCTGCTATTTTTCATTTATTATAAAAGTAGACTCCTGCTATATCATATCCTTTATTTAACCAGGTAAAAGCCTCACTGAGATTAAAAATTTCTTTTCCAAGAGGGACCTGGCCAAGAAGGCAGCAACAGCAAGGTTACAAATACATAAATTACAAAGAGACATACACAAATATCAT
>VUQH01025211.1:0-10680 GCA_015106775.1 Etroplus canarensis
GAGATTTTTCCTGACCAGGATGGACAGGATTAGGAATGAGTACATCAGAGGGACAGCTCATGTTGAGAAGTTTGGAGACAAAGTCAGAGAGACAAGGCTGAGATGATTTGGACATGTTCAGAGGAGGGATAGTGGATATATTGGACAAAGGATGTTGAAGATGGAGCTTCCAGGCAGGAGGAGAAGAGGAAGACCACAGAGAAGATTCATGGATGTAGTGAAGGAGGACATGCAGAGGGTTGGTGTGAGGGAAGAGGATGCAAGGGATAGGGTGAGATGGAGGCAGATGATCCGCTGTGGCGACCCCTAACAGGAACAGCCGAAAGAAGAAGAAGAAGAAGTCAACATCTTGCTTCCAGGCTCTCAACAATCCAATTTGTAGGTTCAATTCTCTCTTCACTTTTTCTCATTTATTTCACTGTCTTTCAGTCCTCTACCTACCCATTGTATTTCTACCATTACTCTTGAACTTAACCTGACCCACGGTCTAAAAGCTGTTAACACGATGCTAATGCTAATAGTTCAAAATCTTTCATGCTGTAAAGTATTGTTAGCTTGTCATAGAGTTGGCAAGGATTTATGCCACAGGGCACTCATGATGACTTAAGGACACAAAAATGTACTCAATATCCAAACAGTCTATGCGCAGCGATAGTCTTGGCTGCTTGGATAGCGTTAATGCTGTTAAAACAGATTAAACTGATTGGGCCACTGATTCAGTGTAATCCACTGGCAGGCACTCTCTTAAGATGATTTCTGACACGGAGCTCAGTATCCTCTTCATCACAGAATGAGAGAGACACAGTTGGAGACAGAAGTAAAGAAAGAGCAAAGGAGGTGGGGGAGTATAAGAACACTTAGAATGAGAGCAAGGGGAAAAGGCAGAGAAGGGGATAAGAGGATGAGCAAAAAAGGAGGGAGAGGAAAGGCAGAAATCAAGATGGATTAAGAAACTCAAGTGGAAAGTGGAAATTTAAAATTCCAAAAGGAAGATGCTAGATTAAAGAAGAATCAAAGGGAATCCTTCTTCCATTCCTTAGATCAAAAAGTTAATTGCTGTCGAAACAAAAAACTGTATCTGACAGAAGAGCTGCCAGTTCCTGCAGTAGCATCAAGTCTGTTTTATTAAGATGATCTATTTTGCACATTGACATGATACAAAAATGAACAATACATTTCAACTCTGTTTAAGTTTTTGTTGTGAACTTTGAGTTTTTTCTGACTCACTTCTTTGCTCCATTTAATCAACATTTGCACTGGGCAGAGATAGCTTATAATTACTTATGTGACAAGAGAGGGAGAAACTAATTTCATATAAAGTGAATTATTTTTGGTTTGGTAAGTCAGGAAAAAATTGTGCAATGCAGCCAAAAGCTAATTTCACAAAATGAAATAGCCACATAAGACAGCGGGCAAACATTCAAGTTATTTCATTCTGTTTTGGTATAAAATATACTCAATTCATCTTTAGGTTTCAGCAGCCTAATTATGATGTGACTTATTCACTGCTCATTTGTACAGTACTATGTATTCACCGTACTTCTTAATGCAACTGCTTGTCAAAATGAACTTTGAGAACTTTTATGTGTTACCTGCATTAACAGATAAACAGTCAACTTTTTCCATCATGGACCAAATAAAGTGCTACTTTGACAGAGCACACGGTTGTTAGGGGTAAATCTGCCCACCCAGGCTGGTCTGTGATCCATAACAAATGTCTGGGCCAATCTGGCAATGCTGCCGAGTCAGGATAATACTGCTGAAAGCAGAAGATGGTTTGGCACCCATATGTCACTTACTAAGTGAAATACCTTCAAGTGTCTGGCTGTTGCTGCAGGGGATAGCACATTTCACTGCAGTAGTTGTAGATATTTTTACTCATTTCAGGGTAAAAATTAAAGATACCAAATACAGAAGTACAGAACGTTGAATGCAAAATATGCTATACAATGGGGGTGTGGAGTGCAGAAACTGAGTCCCTTCAGGAACTGCACACTGTTGTGTACTTCTCTACGCAGATTAGTCTTTTCCATCTTTTGCCTCTTTCAGAAGCTGCTCCCCTCCTCAGCTATGCACAGCGAGAGCAAGTGAGGCCCACAAGTATCTCAGCAGTATTGCAGGCAAATATATAATGAACTGCAAACTAAATTAAGCTAAATCTAGGGCTGAACATAAACTATATGGATAAAAGTACTGTGCCACCTACATATTACACCTTCACAAGATTTTATGACATCTGATTCTAAATCCATAGATAGTAGTAGGGAATTAGTCCCCTTTTGCAGTTATGACAACTTCCACTCTTCTTGGAAGGTTTTATGGGAATTTGTTTTTTTGCTTATTCAGAAGAGCATTTGTGAGGTCAGACTCTGACCTAGATGAGAGGGTGTAGCTCATAATGTCTGCTCTAGTTTATCCCAAGGTGTTTGATGGGGTTCAGGTCAAGGCTCTGTAAACACCATTCAAGTTCTTCCACACCAGACTTATCCAACCATGTCTTTATGGACCTTGTTTTGTGAATTGGGGCACAGTCATGCTGGGACAGAAAAGGGAGTTCCTTTAACTGTTCCCACGAGGTTGGACGCATAGAATTGCCCAAGATGTCTTGTTAAGTTGAAAACGTAAAATTTCCTTTCACTCAAATTAAGAATCACAGGCCGGCTCCAGAAAATCAGCCCCATAGCATTATCTCTCATTCACCAAACTTTACAGCTGGCACCGTACAGTCAGGCAGGTAATGTTGTCCTTGCATTCACCAAACCAAGACAAATCCATCAGACTGCTAGATAGAGAAGTGTGATACATCACTCCACAGAAGTGGTTTCCTCTTCTCCAGAGTCCAGTAGCAGTGTGCTTTACACCACCTTGTCCAACACGTGGAATCGTGCTTATGGATGTAAAGCTTGGATGGAGCTGCTCGGGTATGGAAACCAATACCATGAAGGTTCTAGCGCACAGTTTTTGTGCTAATGTAAATGTCAGGTGGTTTGAAACTCTGCAGTTATTGAGTCTGCAGAAAACCGGCAACTTTTATGAACTATGTGCCTCAGCACTCAGTGACCCAGTTATGTAACGAAACACTTCCAGTTTGCAATTATACCACTTAAAACTGATTGGAGATTTCTTGCTATGGTGGCATCCCATTACAGTACTATGCTCAGTTTAGTGAGCTCTTTAGAAAGACCAGTTCTTTCAAAAAAAAAAAATGTAAAGGCAAACTGCTTGGCTAGGTGCTTGATTTTATACATCTGTGGCAATGTGACTAAATGAAACACCTCAATTTAATGATTAGGAGGTGTGGCCCAACACCTCTGTCATTCGTGATCACAACACACATTCACAAACGAATGAACAAGAACGTGAGATACTGTATGGGGACTAGGGTTTAAGATGCACCACAGCCATAGGAGAGCTGTGAGTGAGGTGGTGAGTGGGTAAAAGAGAAAATCAGATAGGCCTCCTGTCAAACATGAACGGATGAGAAACACGTTCCTCAACTGTTACTGTCATGATGAAACTACTAAAAGCATTTCTAAACAAATACTTGCAATGAACTTGGTTCTTGAATTGTTTCCCAAAAATAGAATAATTTCACCCACTACTGCATTCAGTGATATTTTGTTACATTGCTTTTAATTACGTTTTCTTAGTTTTCTTATTTCTGTACTTTTTATTTTCTCTGTTAATTAGCTATTCTTTAACAGTTTGTGACTCTTGTTCATGAAAACTGGTGTGTGAATGAATATTGCTTGCTTACTTGCCTTTTTGATGTATTTCCTTCTTTGAAATAGTTTTTACCTGCTGTAAATCTTTATTTTATGTACTTAAACTATACTTTAAAAAAAGGTTCTCCTTTACAAAGGATTTTAGTTCTAACTTATGACTGTTTCCTGTATTGGTCATATAAACCTTTGTTCACATAATGTAGAGCATAATGATTTTCCTCCTTGTTATGAGAATCTAAATGGCACCACCACTGTTTGGTGTAGAGTGACAATTCTTCAAAGCTTGCTTTCTCATCTTTGATCCATAATAAGTCAATGAAGAACAGCACATTTTGTAAGATGACTTTGAAAGGACACAGCTTCAGATCTTTATTGTTTACATATTTTTGTTGAAGTTCAGTTATACTTAATCAGTGCTCTAATAATTCTATTATTAAAAGCAATGGGTTTTGTAATTGAAGTCCATGCAATGTAACACTCTGTCACAGATGTGGTGATGCAGTGGGTTCTCTGCCTGGTTTGCTTTCTTAAAGTAAATACTTGACACATTGTTTTGCTTTAGCTGTCTACCAAAACACAGTGAAATTATAATTATGTAATAAATGTGGACTTGAAGTGCAGACTCACCTTTATTTGAGGAACTGAACCAAAGTTTGTCTTAATCATGAAAGAATTAAATCCTTTTTTAAACACAGTCCTCTATTTTCTTAAATGTAGTTGAGCAATTTCACGCACAATTGACATGACCATTGCAGAATATACCACCCTTTTAAATTGAAATACTCCTAGGTTGCTTTTGAGGTTTTGGGTCTTTGCCCATCTGCTCTGTGGAGTGTTGTCCATTCAACTTGCTGCATTCAGCTGAATCAGAGCAGATAGTGAAAACTCTGCACACTTTAAAATTCAGCTGGCGGCTCCGGTCCTCTTTCAAATCATCAATAAACTCCAGTGACCTAGTAATATTAAAAAGCCACACATACCCATACATCATAATGCCTCTGCTGTGTTTTACAGATGATGTGGTTAAGATTAAAAGCTATCACAAGGCTTCCCCATACATACAAACAATGTTCCCAAACTTCTTTAGCCGTGTTAGGTGAATATTTTGGCAGTGTCTAATGTGACCTTTTAGTTTTTGAGGATGAAAAATGTTTTGCATCTTGTGGTAAACCTTCTGTATTTCTCTAGTGAAGTCTTTACTTTATGGTAGACTTTTAGTCAGGTGAAAAATGAAAGTTTTCACTGTATGTAGTCCTTAAAAACTTACTGATTCCATGGGAATTAAAAGGTGGTGGTAATCAAATAACTTTGATTGTTTAATCATCAGAAAGTGTGACCACTTCTTTAAAGCAGAAGTTTTTTTTGTTTTTTTTTTTTTTCAGTTTGCCGGTTGGGGACATTCAGGAGTGTTAGAACAATACTGCAGTCTTCCCAGCAAATTCAACCAAGGTCAGACCATGCAATGTTCAGAGAAGGTACAAAAACTCAAGAGCTACATCTCAAACTCTGAATGCCTGAGTTAGTATGTTAAATGGTAAAGTTCATGACAGTACAATTACAAAAAAGGCTGAACACGTATGACTTGACTGGAAGGGTTGCCAGGAGAAAGCCTCTGATTTGTCAGCACAGCATGGGTTTACTGAGTCGCACTGGAATAAACTACAGGACATCTGGAATGATGTCCTTTGGACATACAAGAGCAGAGTGGAGATGTCTGGTCATAATGTGCAGCACCACGTTTAGCGAAAACCAGATACAGCACATCAGCACAATACCTGATACCAGCTGTTAAGCACCTCAGCACCTTCTTTATTTCAAGTCTGTGACTCAGTCATCTCAAGTTTCTGTATTGCTATTTTGCTATGCTGCTTTTCTGTGCACAAAAGCACCTATTGCATGTCTCTACAGCTGGAAAAAGTTCTCCCAAAAGAAAACTTTTTAGGGAAGCATTGTTTTATCATTCACATTTGAATACTGTAGAGTTGTACAGAGATATGGATCCATGTCAATATAATTCATAATTCAAGACATGGAGCCTGGCTCATGTAATGCTGAAAAGGCTGAAAGAAAAAGAAAAAAAGATGTTTCAGAGATGCCAAATTTATACAGAACACTGACCTTAAATGGCAAGGCAGGGATTATTTTGAGCAGTCCTTTAAAGTTTATCAAAACCAGTTTACAGTGTGCTGTAAAGTTGTTTGATCATACTTGAAAGTCCATTTGTGCTGACATATTTAAATATTACAATGGCCCTAAACTAGACATATTAAAGTTTACTTGGCAAGGAAAAATGGAAAGTGGGAATTATGTTCTTCTCCATTATGTGAGAGTCACATTTATCACATTTTAGAAGGCAATTTTATAGTGCTGTCAAAAAGCCAGCCATCATATTCAGTGCTGGCTCCCCTGTCAGTGACTGGTTTATGAATATATTATACTTTCTCATTGGATATATTGATAGTCTGAGTAACAAAATAATGTGTTGTTTTGATCACCCAGCAATACATGTCAAAGCTGGTTTGTCACAGGTCACTGAATGTAGCATAGCCTGACATAACTAAAGAGACAGGGAGTACATGTGTGATTCTGTCTCTGTGTATAGTGCCTCTGCAAGCCTAAGTTATCTTCTCAAGGGATACTTGCCCTGAAGTGATTCTAATAGCATTAGCCACTGACTGTGTTGCAACGGACCAATGGTGCATTATGTTTCTTCTCTCTCTCTCTCTCTCTCTCTCTCTCTCTCTCCCTCTCTCTCTCCTTCTCACACACACACACACACACACACACACACACACACACACACACACACACCTCTGGGACAATACTAATCATTGGGGATCTGCTTTGTGTTTTCTATGCTTGATGTTCTCATTTTTCAGCCCTGTCACACATGACTATGTGTGCACTTGTGTGTGTTCTCAGCTGAGAATATTGAGTCACCTTCACTGTGATACAGTGAGACAAAGAATTTAAGCAATTTAAAATGAGGTGCTTCCTTAAACAACTGTGACACTCAGGCTGTCTGCAAGGGCTTTGTTGGACCTGGATTGTCCCAAATCACCTGACACACAGAGGCACAAGATACAAATACACATTTAATGCATATTAAACAACTTCCAACTCAGCTGCAATTTTGGTTAAAAAAGAAATAATAATAATAAAAAAAATCATTTTCTCCTGTAACTTTCGAAGCCAGCCTTTATAACTTTTGAAACTCATAATGCAACACTACAGGAAGATGATTTTTAATAACTTTTGCCCAGTGGAAACTGAGGATTATGAGCAAAAATGTGTTAGATATGCTATCAGTTCGTTTCCAGATGTCCTGATTTTATGCACAGCAGATTTGGATGGTCTTCCACAACTACTCAACTGGCATCATTAATTATATAAAAGAATTATAAAGGGATACATTGCCCAATCTTTCTTCTCTAAATTGTGCAGTTATAATAAATGAACAAACAAACAAACAAACAATAAGAAGTACATAAACTTGGGATACAAAATTGAATGATAACAACAATAATAATCATTTTCTGAGTTTATAAGTAGGGAGGAGTAAAAGTCTGAGCCTGAAGATAAAGCTGTTTATTTTCTGGTCCTTTAAAGCTCTTACCCTCGCCTATGACCACACGGCATGGGCAGTGACCAAAAGAAAAACACCATGACAAGCAATGGCTATCAGCTTCATCTGAAGGGTGTCTGAGTTCAACTTTAGGTTGAGGAACTGTTGTCATTGGGAGGGGCTCAGTTTGGTTCAAAGGATTGCAGCACTTCTATATCAAAATGAGCCACATGTGATGTCTAGGATGGGTTTTGGATGGTGAAGTGTTTTGAGCATGTCCAACCCAGAGGAGACCTCAGAGCAGACCCAGGTCACTCTGGAGAGACTATTTCTCTCTGCTAGGTTGGTAACACTTGGGTATCCCCCCGAGAGAGCTGGAGGCGGTGTCTGGGGAAAGGGAGATCTCAGAAGCTATTTCTACACTGCTACATGGCTCCTGCAAGCTGGACCCAGATAAGCTGTGGAAAATGGAAAGATGGACAAAAAATACCCACCTCATTTTACATTTACTGTTGACATACCTACTGATGTCATTTGAGTTTGACACATATGCCAGCACACTTTTTGCTGGGGTTTTAAGAGTACTAAAAACTGTTCAGCCCATGTATCTGTTATTCAGTAACCTTGTCTTGGGGTGTCTATAATGGTACTGGTCAGTACAGTATCCCTGTCATGGCACGCAGTTTCACAATGATGTTAATCCCACCCATTGCACTAATTGACTACTTATTAGTCCTTCTGTTGAGTTCACTGGATTTTTTAAAATACAGAAACACCTCTTTCATGTCACAGAGCAAGATGAATCAGTTAACTCTATGAACGGATTCAAAGGCCTGCAGACAGGCAAAGGTCACACAGCAGCGTTTAAATGTCATATAGATGGATTTCAGTGTAACATCAACAGTAAAATGTCCGCATACTGTGAAAATGGGCAAAAAGGATGGGATTAATGGTTGGCACGCATCCCTAATCAAAGATACATTGCAAGTGTAATCTATCATTTAGAATAATAAGGTAATGTTATTTTGAGCCTCTAGTTTCTTATCTCCAGTGTTCCTCATTGAGTTCATTTAATGACTTACTGAAAATTTTAGACATTACTTCCATCTCTGGGGTATTATACATCAAATTTTTAGAATCTCAGTATAAACACCCAATGAGCAAAAAAAAAAAAACATTTCACAGCTTTTTTCTATTCAAACTGGCCTGATGAAATGACTGAAATGAAGAATGTGTTGCCTAAACCATCCACAGTATGTTTTTACTGTTATTTTCCATCCAGCCTCTTCCTGTGTCTGTCTCAGACTGTCGCAGTGAGTGTGGGTGGGAGGGGGAAAGCAAGTTTTTCCATGGCTCATCACAGCCTTTAGCTCATAGTGCAGCTAAATGGGTGACTGTATATCCGCTACCCCAATTAAGGGTGTTAATGTGTGAGAGTGTGTATGTTGAGAAAGTGTGAATGTGTTTGTGTGGATGTGTCAATGTGAAACATCAGTCGAGGCCTTGTGCGTAGTCTCTCTCTATTCCTCTCTCTCTCTCAGCTTCTCTGTGTCACACACACATTCATCAATCATCATCATTATTAACAAAAAACTCAGAGAAAGCTTGCCCAGCATGCAGGAATATTTTGACAAGAGAACCACAGAAAATGAGTAGGAGTGATATTATGGTGCAGAGAAGTTAGATGAAACAATTTAGCGATTTTTTTTTTTTCCACTGTCTTCACCACAGATACAAACACAGACATACAGATAGTCTTACACACACACACGGGAGCACACTCCTTCCAACCATTTCTGCAAAGCTGTCTCCTACTTAATTGTAGTCGCCGGTAATAGCTGCAGGGTCTCCCTAAGAAGCTTTGTCATGGGAAATAAAACACAACAGAATAAGAATAAACTTCCTTCCACCACAGGAAGCAGCTGTTGCCATGGTAAAGCTTATTTTAAAAGGGGAGTTATGAAAAGATGAAACAGTAGTCTGGCCAGAGAGACAGTATGTACACTAAATGGATGTATAGTTATATGAAAACCAATGATTGTAAACCAGTGAGTGTGTGGTTGGTGACTTTTCCCTTTCTTTACCATCTCTACCTGGTTTAAAGTCTTCAGAGTATTATTTCTGGAGCTGTCAGATATACCAGCTCCTAAATCACCACTGTCCTATTTTCTCTCCTTGTAATGAATAGCCTTTAATATCATTACCCTATAAAAACAAAGTCTTTTCTCTCTCTGGCATTTAATACTACTATAGGATTTAGGGCAAACAAACACATTTACTGATCCATGCATGCATGGAAATAAATGAAATCACATTTACGCATACATGCTTGTAGTTATCATAATAATATTAGTGATAATATTAGTGATATTAAACACAAACATGGTTGTACATTTTAAAGAAGCAATATAAATATATAATCATCCACCTACAATTACTGTTTTAAAACAATTCCTTGTGTTAGGCCTGGGGTTACCATCCAAAAAGCACTTTCTGAAAAAAAATGTCTGTGTGGAGACACATATATTTGAGCCTTTTAATGAAGTTTTTCACAACCTAATAAGTATAAATTATACTATCAATTTTACCAATTTGCTAGGTGTAAATAATTCATATATTTTAACTCGTGACTACTCTGCAGTTTATTATTATTTGGTCCATCAACTTTGTACTTTCACTAAAGTAATGCCATATTTTTGTTGAAAGAGTGCACCTATAAAGCTCAACAGCCACTTTGAGTCCTACCCCTGTTTGTGTAACTGAATCAAATTAAAAGAAATTTAATGCTTTAATACTTTAATATTAAAGGTGCTAACTGTATCCTGAAAGTGCCAAATTTACCTATAATATCACTAGGTGTTGATGTTGCCATGGTGACCATGACCAAGGTGGCAGCGTAGTGTGGGAGCTCTGTACGACCTTGCACAATTTAATTAAAACTCCCGAACAAGTGGCACTAACTCTGAAAGTTAAACCCCCGTGTTGATAGGCCAAAACCCCCTGCAACCAAACAAAGCGACATGGCTACTTTGAAACTCAGAGGTGCCAGCGAAATAACTCCGACTGGTACAACAGCTAACGTTAGCGGAGAAGCTAGCGCCAACAGCAAGGCTGGTGAAGGGGACGCTCTGAATGTGGTGAAGTCGCTTCTGACAAAATTTGGAGCAGGGTTGGAGGCAGTCTGGGAAGAGATTAAGTCACACCGGGCAGAGTTTGGAACAGAGATGAACTCACTCCGGGCAGAGTTGGGAGAAAAACTGGACAGCATGAATGCTCGTCTAACTGATGTAGCAAAGTGGACATCTGCACTGGAGGACAAGGTAACGGAAATAAAATGAGATGCTGCAGCACGTATGGATGAGGCTGAGCGCCGTATAAGTGACACAGAAG
>VUQH01025224.1:0-35031 GCA_015106775.1 Etroplus canarensis
TATTGGTTGTACCGCCTGAATTGGGACACAGCCTCTGGGTCCGCTGGTATCTATCAATCTGCGCTCGATGACTCTGAGGCTCTCTCAAAGTACCCGGATGTGTGACCCTAAAAATTGAATTTAAGAACTGAAATTGAATTGTAGAACTGAAACTGAATGGTGGGAAGTGAAACTGAAATTATTCGAGAGCTAAATTTTTAAAGGATGAAATACAGTTTCAATGCAAATGAATTCATTTTCAAAATATAAAATTCAATTTCAATTTAGTGATGATCATTTTCAAACCAATACATTGGATTTCAAATTAGGCTAATTCAAATTCAGTTTTAAAAAGCATTTATTCAAGTTACAATTCAGATTCAATCTGAGCAAGGCAAATTCAAATAAAACTTATTCAAATTCAGTTTCTAATGGCACAAAGTTCTGCCCATATTGTGCATATTTATGCCTCTGCAAGCTGCACTGAACAAGGAACAAGCAAACCCATAAAAAAATACCAAATTCCCCACACAAATGCTAAATATAAAATGACAACAAAAAACTTCTTGTGCTTCATTTTGTTTTTCTACAAGTTCACCGTTTGTATGACCGTCTCAACTTCCTAAGATGTTTTCTACCAAAATCGGGGTTTTCACAAGGTTAGGTCCACACACACAGACACGGATTAAGTTACCTCTTCCTGTTCATCCTCAGAGTCATCGTCACTGACAACAGGTTTAGCTCTGGTGCGCCCTGTTCGTCTGCTGCGTCCCTTGCCTCGATCTCCACCTTTATCCTTCTTGCCCAGACGGATTTTCACTTTCACTGAGCGGGCTGAAAACAAACATGATGCAGAAAAAACATGTTGACAGTGTGATGGGAAACTTTGGAGTTAAGCTTTTACTGTTATTACTTTTGATGATTCATGCTCAGGGCTATAATATCCCGTGTCTTTGTTTTATGTTACTGTGACATGGTGTCTGTGTGGAAACTGGATGGGGCTGGTTTTCTCCCACTCCTAACCTTGAATGGCACCGAGTGAAGATATTGTTTATGTCTCTTGCTGATAACTGTTTCTATAAGAATGTTTGGCCCACCATCCTTCGGGGTCTACTGCTTACAGACTACTGCTCTACTTTGTATTGTCACTTGGCCTCTCTTCACAGAGATGATAAAATCCATAAAATTAATTGATTTGTACAATGATTTATTTCAGACTTCAATGACAGATGGCATGAATGAAATGTCCAGAACTCAGCCAGCATGCCACTACCTTAAATCTGACCCTCTGTGACCTTGACCTTTGACCCCACAATCTCAGAAATGTTATCCAATGTTCTATCAATCATCTCACAAAGTTTGGAAAAGAACCAGCAAACAAGTCCGCATTCGAAGAGGTAAATTTTTTACCTTCGCTATTAATCTTTAATTTCTTCCACCCATCATACCTATTATAGTGAGTAGCCACACAAAATTGATAAGGATCTTACAACCGAGTCAGCTTGGATTGGATTGGAAATCATGTTTACGCTGAAGTTGCATTTTACCCTGACCTTTGACGTTTCTTTTACCAATCATAGTGATTAACCTTACAAATATTAGTGAGAATCCAGCACCCCAGCCTGCACCTATGTTGGTAAAGAGATCTTCATTGATGACTTGTGATCTTGAAGTTTGATCCCTTGACCTCAAAACTGTGATAAATTCTTCTACCATCATAGTAATTAAGTATACAAAATGTGGCTAGGATCCAGCTGCCCAGTAAGCTCCTACTGTGGAAATAAGATTTATAAAGGACAGATGGACAACCTGAAAACATAATGCCTCTGTGGTGGAGGCATAATAATCAATAAAAAGTGGTTTTTCAGAGTAATAACGCAGAGTAGTTCAAAATGTTTGCCATGAGTAAAACAGAAAAAAAAATCAGTGCAATGGCTACAAAAGCACAAACTAACTCAAAATCAGTTAGCAGACTTCAAATACAGTTAAAGAGCTTCTCTCAGCACACAGACATGCTTACATTCAGACTCTGATCCTTCTTCCTGATCTTCCTCCTCTTCTTCACTCTCCTCTCCCTCACTTTCCTCCTCCTTCTCAATCTTCTGCCTCAAGCTGGTAAACACTGACTGGAGCACAATAGAGTCTTCATATATCTGCAAGTAACAGTCGAAGACAAGTGCAGCATTCAGTCTCAACACATCATGCATGTGTTCTAATCCTCAGTGTGCAAAGGTAGAATCAATCATTTATCATAAAAACAAGAAGCAGCTAGAAATCAAATGTCTTATACATTGACCTGTGTGTAAAATTTTTCCAGCGAGTTCATGTATGTCACAACACAGTCAGAATTTACTGTTTCCTCCAGCTTTATCCATCAAAACTTCCGAAATATAGTTAAATAATGTGCATTCTGATTTTTTTTGTTATGCATCAAAAAGAATAAATAAATAAAAGATTCAAAAGAGACAAAACATGTGCTTTTTCTTTGTCAAAGGGTCAACATTGCACATGACACATCTGTCTCACCAGTGACCCTTCCAGGTTGAAGGTCTGAGCATTTTGAAAGAGCAGCATGACGTCCCTCTCCAGGTCACCCAGACTGCGGTAGCGATGACTTCGAATCCTCTCCTACAGTCAAGATACAGTACATGTAAGTGAGAGAATAACATACCAAGTATGTCTGTTAATCTTTCAATGTTTCAGTAAATGTTGTAGTGTTTACTGTGCTCTGCTGCAGCAGTGAAAACATGTTTCCTAGTGGAATAATGATGTTTGATCTTACCTTGATCTTCCTGAAGTCTACTGGCTTGCGGATCAGTTCGTAGTACTCAGGCAGCTCTTTTCGAGATGGCAGCTGAATGAACACCTCACTCAGCTGACGCCCACTAGCACTGCAGGATATGATATCATTATGACAAGACACAATACACTTAACATCTGAATGTGTGCAATATATATCCATGTAGTCATATTTCTCCAAGTGAATTTACTATTGGCTATGTCAGGGGTGACAAACTCGGGGCTCGCGGGCCGCTTCCGGTCCCGCCCCTACTTCTGGTTGCCGGTTTAATGTCAAAAATATCATGTAATTCGGCCCTTTAAAGTGCCACATTACAATTATTTAATTCAATGCGTCCACATTTCATTATTGGAGGCGTTTCGGGCACGTCCCTCTGGGAGGAGACCCCGGGGAAGACCCAGGACACGCTGGAGAAACTATGTCTCCCAGCTGGCCTGGGAGCGCCTGGGTGTCCCCCCTGAAGAGCTGGAGGAGGTAGCTGGGGAGAGAAAAGTCTGGGCTTCTCTGCTCGAACTGCTGCCCCCGCGACCCGGACCCCCGGAAAAGCGGCAGACGACGAGACAAGACGAAACACTACAGTATTTAAGTTTGACATAATCTTCAGTTTCAGTTTACATCAAACTTGGAAAACGTGTGATATTTTTTAACTTCCTGTAGTACAGAAGTCAATGGGGAAAAAGCCCTCAGCTCTATCACTCTGTGGCGTCAGTAAATACAACCCTGATGACTTCATGGGCTCAATTTTAAGCCCTGCTGAAGAAGACAGCGTTCATTTTCTAAATCATGGTCATTATTAAAGTAAGAAAGGAGGATTATACTATGTATGTTCACTGGCTAATAGCTTGTCAAACACAAGCCAATGAACATGTGGTGTGCACAGATTCACAGTTGGCTCTATTCCTCGCTTTTAACATCCAGTTTCAAAAAGCTAGGATGGCAATATCCAAAATCCTCAGCTTGAGGCTTCTTAACAGGAATTAACTACCTAAAGTGGTGACATCATAGTGGCTACATTCATATTTTATATACAGTCTGTGTTTTTTCCCCCCGACACTTGTAATATAAAGCAGGATTTGAGCTTATCCAGATAACTTCAAGGTTAACTCTGGGTTTTCAGTACTACGAAGGTGGTTCGCTTCTTATTGGGGTACATCGCCATGGTAACTTATGCTGCAGACCTAACTTCCTCCAGAGCAGATTAAGTTTCAAATTAGAGATCATCAGGTATGAAATGAACACCTACAGACCAATCAAATCTCCCTTGGATCTGTGTGTGGATAGTAGGAGGGTCTAAAATATTTTTTTAATTGTGTCTAAAGTCTTTTAAGCAGTAATAAATACAAATTCTTAGACACGCAGATGACAGGAGCCTCACCATGACATTAGCTCATTGGTCCTTTGGCCATGTGAGCCAATTACAGAAATGAGTAAGTTACCCAAATGTGAAGCATAGTAATACGAGATATTTTATTTATCCCCAATGGGGAAATTACACAATAGAAAGATCTAGTAAAGAAGCAATGTACTGAATAATACTGTAATCAATGATTTGATAGCTTTACTTGTGTTTGACACACGGTATTTTCCCTGAGTGTTGAACTGTTGCAGGCTGAATTTCTCTAAATCAGTAAAAGACCATATCAAGTGTTTTATCTCTTTTTGCAGAAATAATGTAGAGAATAATGCAGTATATGGCTGAAAAGGTGCTTCATACACCTTTGTGACAAAACAATTTCTGTTACCTGTCTTTGTATTTGATGACAGCATCTACAATTTTCTTCATCTTCTTTGTGAGAGCAGGAGGATTTGGTGAGAGTTTCTCAGCCGGTGGTCGTCCTCGCTTCCTCTGTCTCTTCCCATCATCATCTTTGTCCCCTCGTCCACGTCCTCCTAAGGAAGAGGAGGGACCAGGGAGATCCAGGTCACGGTCCCGCTTCCTCTTGCGGGTTGTTTTTTTGTGGCGTACCTCTTCCTCCATTTCCTCCAGTGTGCCTTCTTCAATTGCCTGCGCAGGCCATGACACAGAGGGAAAGATTAGAAAATACATGTTTAAATCAAATAAGAGGAGTAAGCTCTTTCCTCCAGAAAGCCTTTCTATTTAAATTATGATTTATATATGAACTGCCTCAGCTTTGCCCAAAACAACCTTGAGCCACTGCTTTTCGGTCAGTGAATCACTGTAGTCCACCTCCTTTCGCTGTCTAGAACCTCGTCCAAACATTTTCTCCTCCTCTTCCTCACAAGTCAATCGCTCAACCTCAGCATCATCCTTCATGATCCAGGTGGGCAGCTCATCCTCCTCCATCAGACGTGGCTTTCGTCTTGGGTTACGAGCCTCCTCACGACGTCGGTCCAGGTCCATACGCTAAGGAAGTGAGAAGAGGAAAAAAATACAGAGAGAGAGAGAAGGGAGATGATTTTTGCTGAGTTGAAACAGGTAATTTATCATCCACAGACAGACACTTACCATAAACTGGTCAAACTCCTCTTCACTCCTAGCAATCATCTGGTTGACGGTCTCATCATCTGGCACCTCATCCTCCTCCTGAATACAGTAGACACACATTGGCAGGCAGAGCAGAAGAAAGCAAACTCTTTAAATTGTGTGTTGCTGGTGCACGCACACACATTCATGCGTAGGCACACTTCTTGACCCCAGACCTCGTCTTGTTCCTCATGCTCCAGGATGGCCTGTAGGAAGGCCCTGCGCTCATGGCTGGAAGACTTCTGGTCAAACATTCCAGCCTGGATAACCTTTTGGTCCACGTTCAGTTTGTATTTGGCTGCTGCCAGGATTTTCTCCTCAACACTGTTGACTGTACAGAGACGCAGCACTCGCACCTCATTCTGCTGTCCAATACGGTGGGCCCTATCCTGGGCCTGCAAGTCCTGGGTAGGAAACAAAGAAGAGAAACTGTATACGTCAAACCTAAACATTTCTGCTTGAGTTGCGTGACCCCGCAATACTAAATACTCAAATTTGTACAGTTTTAAGAAGCCAAATACATCTTCTCCTATTTTCTGGGGACAAATGTTGTGCTCTGTGTTATCTTTTACCTTCTAAGTGTTTAAAATGAAAATAAATGTACATCACACCTGATGTGGATTCCAGTCAGAATCAAAAATAACCACAGTGTCAGCAGATTGCAGGTTAAGGCCTAGGCCTCCAGCCCTTGTGCTCAGGAGAAATATAAAGTACTCTGACTCCGGGTCATTGAATGTCTTCAGTAACATCCCTCTATCTTCAGCCTTCGTCGTGCCTGAGAAGTAAGAAAGGCAGGAAAAGACAGGTAAAAGAAAGAATTCATGAAAGAGATAAAGCAAGATAGACCAAAGTGAAACAAATAAAAATGGCACTGGAGGGAAAATGAGTACTAATTCAAATACAAAAATAAGTATCTCACCATCCAGACGCAGATACTTGAAGTTACGGTAAGCAAAGTAATCTTCCATGATAGTCATGAGTGAGGTCATCTGACAGAAGAGCAGCACTTTGTGGTTTGTGGCCCGCAGCTTTGGCAGAATTCGATCTAGCACCTCAAACTTTCCTGAGGCCCGATAAAGGTCGGGACTGAGGGAGCAACACGAGGAGATTATTAAAAGGGCTGCAGTTTGTGTGTGTGATCATGAACTACAGAGGTAGCAGTACTTACCCCTGGACTATTCCACCAGAGAACCCTAAATGTTCAGAGAAGGATTCCTACGAACATAATCAGAAGGTATTCTGGGATTTAGTCACATACACACAGTCAAACATTTCATTTTAATTAAAGCCTTACTTTGATGCTCATTAGCTTACTGATATATCACAATAAAGTCAACCTTATGAGAAGTGGCTGCTATTATCCTGAAAAATTCGCTTTATTATTGCAAACCCCATTTCCAGACAAAGTTGATACATTTTCCAAAATGCAATAAAAGCACAAATCTTTGATGTGTTAATTCACATGGACCTTTTTTTAACTGACAAAAGTACAAAGAAATGATTTTCAATAGTTTTACTGACCAACTTAATTGTAATTTGTAAATATACACAAATTTAGAAATTTAATGGCTGCAATACACACTACAAAAGCTGGGACAGAGTTAACTCTAGTACTGCTGGACCTCAATATATTGACATCCCATATAAGTTTCATGTATTGCCGGTCGTCTATACATTGATCACTTCAGGTGTTTTCATTCACTGCCTGTCATCTAGCTGGTCATCTAGCTGGCAGGACAAGGGTTAAAATAAGATTTAAACAGTGCACAAAATATTCAAGTAACATTAAGACTCTACATTAAGCAGGCTAACTGGAAGAAAGTGAGGTATCATTAACGGGTATAAAAGTAGTATCCATCCAAGGCTCAACCTATGCAAGCATGGATGGGTTGTGGTTCATTAATTTCTGCCAAAATTCACAAGAGAATTGTTAGTTCAAAAAGAACATTTTTCAATGCCAGATTGCAAATAATTTACGTCAAAAGTGACAGTGCATAATACTGTGAAAAGATTCGGAGAATTGAGAGACATCTAAGTACTTAAAGGACAAGGTCAGAAACCACTGATGAATGTGTATGATCTTTAAGCCATCAGGAGACACTGCCTAAGAAACCATCCTGCTACTGTGACAAATACAACCACCTGGGCTTCAGAGTACATCAGAAAACTGTTGTTACTTAAAGTCTGCTGCTACATTCAAAAATGCAGCTTGAAACTGTATTATGCAAGGAGGAAGTCTTACATGAACTCTACGCAGAAACGCCACCAAGTTCTCTGGGCTCAAGCTAATGTCAGCTGGACTGAAAAATCATGGAGCTGTGTGCTGTGGTCAGGTGAGTCCACATTTCACCTCATTTTTAGAACAATATAGTCATTGCGTTCTCAGTGCAAAAGATGAAAATGAACATCAAGACTGCTATCACAGAAAGATGCAAACGCCAGCATCTGCAGTATATGGGGGTGCATCAATGTCCATGGCATGGCTGAGTTGCATGTACAGTATGTGAAAGTAGACTTGACTTTTAGGACTTTAGAGAGACATATGCCACCACCAATGCAATCTGCATTTTCTGCCTTTCAAATTTATATTTATTTATATATAACTGAGTGTCTGTGACACAATAGAATTCTCTTCCGTGATTATTATAGTATTCTGATTCTGATTTCAGTTCAGTTTTCAGAAAAAACCCCCAAAAATGTACATTTGACATCTGTGCAAAACATGAAAGATGAAATTTACTATTCAGACTAATATCAGGGAAAGGTGCGAAAGCATCTGTGATGGTATGGGGTGCATCAGTGCCCACAGCATGGGTAAGGTGCATGTATGTGAAGGTACTATTGAATCTGAGACATATGTTTGGATTTCAGATCGATATGCTGCCACCAAGCTGACGTCACTTCCCAGGACATCTATGCTTATTTCAGCAGGATAATGCCAGACCACATTATGCAGTGGCTACAACAGTGTGACTTTGTAGACAAAGAATGTGTGTGATAGACTGGCCTGCCAGTTCAGCTCTATCTCCTTTGGAGCAGCTGCAGTGTTATATCAAGCAAGAATAGATGAAAAATTCCAGTTGCTGATCTACAATAAATATCATCCTCAGTTCCAAAAGGATTATCGTGTTATTAAAAGGAAAATTAATGTAACAAAATTATTTTACCTTTTTTTTAACCAGGAAGTGAACTCTTGAGATTAAGAATCTCTTTTGTGAGATGGTCCTGGGACGGCACAGGCAGCATTAACCTAGCATGTTTTTCAATGGCACGAGAAGATGGAGCTCCCAGAGAAAACCTGCATGAGCACGGGGAAATCATGTAAAATCCATACAGAAGGGCCCTACTGGGGTTTTATTCCAAGAACCTCTTGCTGTGAGGCAATAGTGCTGTGCTGCTATGGTAAACATGTCTCTGTTCGAACTCTTTTTGTGTGTTGCAACCATCAAATTTTAAATTTGTGCATATTTGCAAAATACAATCAAGTTGGTCAGTAAAAGCATTGAAAATCTCGAAAGCCTTCTTTTGTACTGCTGTCAGTTAAATAAAGGTTCATCTGAATTAACATATCACAGATTTTTTTAAATTGCATTTTGAGAACTATCTCAACTTTTCTGGACATTTCTGTGTCACACTCATCAGTGTTACCTCTATTTGCTGAAACATATAAGGGTGATTGCAGATCTTCCTCAGCTGCATGATGGTATTCATCAGTGTCTTTGTGCCTCCTTTACCCTGGTAAACACAACAACATAAAATGTTCATATTCCTGTTACTCAGAGGTTCTCAAACTGCCCCTGTGGTGGCACACAAGAGCTATTAAAAAATGGGGCACGGATGATTTTGCAGAGAAAATAAATGAGTGTGTGCTGATGCTATGGTGCTGACTTTTATTTAACTGATATTGAACTTTTCTTTTACTATTAATAGCTGGTAAAGAACATTTTGTGGAAGGGGGCATGAACTTAGGAAGAGGGGGCTCCAAGATAAAAGATTGATAACTACTGCTATAACTTGTTTCTACATTGTCGCTCAACTCTCCCTGTAAGAACAATTACAAATGAAATTAAAAATAAAATTTCAACATCTGCAAAAAGTATACTGTAAAGGCAGCAACAATGTGATGAATCTAAGCATAAAGACTGAAAGAATTTTCAAAAATAGCTTTATAAATACAAAATATTAGCTGTGCAGTTTACATTGTAACATAACAGGCACTAATATGTCAAAAATCAAATGTAACAACAATTTAACTCAAGTAATGTATAGTTAAACGGATATTCCAACTTATATATGTCTTCACCTTCTTGTCTTTCTCTGATCCATCAGTCAGAAGAACCCCCTTGGCCTGCATGTGCCTGTACAGAACTCTCTGAAGAGAGGACATGTCGCACTTGATCACATATTCCACCTGATGGAGAAGAGAAAAATGTTTCCAGTCATCATTAATTTTATTTTTTTACAAATATCAAGATGAGCTGTCCAGGGTGTACCCGGCCTTTCGCCTTAGGACAACTGGGATAGGCTCCAGCACCCCCACAACCCTAAAATGGACTAGAGGAAGAAAACGGATGGATGGATGGATGCATACCCCTTTGTACGGGCAAATACCTACACAAATGGACATAAACACAATACCATAAAAGTCCTGTTAGTGTGTGAGACATACCTTCTCTGGAAGCTGTGCCTCTACTTCTTTCTTTAATCTCCGCAACAGGAATGGGCGTAGCACTTTATGCAGACGACGAATAATCAGAATTGTTTCCTCTTCATTAAGGTCCACCTTGAGAGCAAGAAAGAGAAATTTCACACTCTTATTTGGCAAGGCAGTCACCTGCTGTAACTTCTGAAATGCTTGCTAAATTTCTGCACACCTTCTCTCCAGTCATAGCAAAAGGGGCATTAAACCACTGCTCGAAGGTGCTGCAACACTTAAAGATGGTGGGCAAGAGGAAATTCAGCAGCGCCCACAGCTCAGGAAGTTTGTTCTGTAGTGGCGTCCCTGTCAACAGGACTCGCCGTGGAGCAAGGTAGTGGGTGTTCAGGACCTGGGTCAGTTTACAGTGGTGGTTCTTCATACGGTGGCCTTCGTCTACAATCATGTACTTCCAGCGGATCTGGAGGGAGAGAAAAGAGGAGCATGTATGGCTAAAACCACAGTACCGATATCCTCCATCACTGCTTCTGTCCATCCAAATCAACTAAAAACAGAAAGTACTTAAAAGGAGGATTTGTTGTTCACTTTGTCCTCATGACTCAAGCTGGCTCAGTCCCAGGCCAGCCCCTTTAAGCACCACATGGAAAAGTCTTGCCTGAACCACAATACCCACCTGTCAGCACAGTCAGGAACCCTATATGAATACATGAGTGCATAGCAGCAAGATGGTCAGAGAGGACAGTAGGAGACGTGGTTTACAGGCCATGTCAGTGTGTTGCAGGACCTAGGAGAGAGCACTGAGATGCAGGGGGAGGTCAGATCGGCTGGAATGAAATACTCTGAGGATTTGGGTGGATTTCGGGAGCCAAAAACCAACAACACACCAAAACCTTAAGCAAAATCAAATTGAAAAATATGGTATAAAAAGCAGCAAAATGTATTTAATGTGTAAAGGTAAAGAACTACACAGTGAATCCCTTGGTGCATTTGTTCATTTCCTTGAGTGAGTTTGTGCATCCAAACTCACCTTGGCCAGTACTTGTTTGTCTTTGATGATGTATTCATAAGTGGTGAGCAAAACATTAAACTTGCCACTCCGCAGCTGGGGGACAAAGGCTCTTCTGGCAGCAGGAGACCCCTAAAAGGCAAAAAAAAAAAACCATGAATCTAAACTATCAATATAATTACACTTTGTGTTTATGTACAAGAAGAAAGAAAAATGAAATCTGGGTGCCATAGAGGCAAAAGCTCACCTTGTAAGACACTTTCACAACTGATGGTGCCCATTTGTCAAACTCATACACCCAGTTAGAAAGAGTTCTGTAAGTAAGATAGATTTTACACGTAGTTCAACAATTTATCAAAATATATTTCTGTATTTTGTTAGTTTGTCAGCACATAAATTCATACATGGACCAGAAATAAAACACTGTTACAGTTAATGAGGTGTTAGCTCACGAGAGAGGTACAATGATGAGGTAGGGTCCATTGAGCCGTTTGTGCTCCATGAGGTATGTGATGAGGGCGATAGTCTGAATGGTTTTTCCCAGACCCATCTCATCAGCCAGGATGCCATTCAAGTTGTTGTTGTAAAGAGAAACCAGCCACTCCAAACCTTTAATCTGAAAGAAAAAAGGGACACTTTCTGATGCATTTATAGCTTCTTTGTATGAGAATCCACTTCTCATGTCGTCCCTGTTAACATAAAGTTGTACTTCTCAGAATCAGCCAATAAAACACATTCAACAGAAAATGATTAAAAATGTGAGAAGTAATAGACTGCATATTTCTGCCAAAGCTGAGCAGTCCTCAAATTTCTGTATCTTTAATTTTGATATATTTGAATTATTTGACAATAAAAACATGCTCTTAGGACTTGGAATCACACTAAAAGCATTACTCTAGAATGATTCAGGAAAAAAATCTGAATCAGGTGCTGTTTCATTAAACTCTACTGAATCTGCACTATCTTGGCAATGAGATGGCATTTTGTACATGCCTTTACCTGGATTAGTTACTTTCCCACAGCTTCACATGTGTACGTGCCACAATTTTGTGTAATTTAAATCCCAGGATCCCAGGATCCAGAACAATACTCAGATCTGGACCAGTTTGGGAAATCAGCTGGGAAGTATCAAGGTGATTTCTGCGAATTTTTATTTTTTAATTTATAATAAGAAATATTATGTATATTTGTTGAGACATGATGCATAATGTCCAAGTTTGCCCTCTCTCACAATGTTGAAGAATCTTTCAAGAAAAATCCTGGCTCCATATTGACTTTAAAAGTTAATCACTTCAAAATTGGGCCAAGTCCCACCTCTGGTAAAAATTGTCACGCCAATCCATCAGCAACTTTTTGCGTGATCCTGCTAACAAACAAACCAGGCCTCTTTGGTTATATTAACTTCTGCTTTGCAATAATATTTATATTTTAACATTTTATCAAAATGATCTCCAACCATTGGTACTAGCATCCCAAGTGGTAATCACTCAGAAGTTAGGTGGACATTCTGGACAGATTAGCTCAGCACATCTAAAATAACTATGAACTATATTTTCAATAAAGAACTTATTACTTTATTCAGCCTTAAAAATGTATTCTTTAAATGGCAAGCAGGAGGCGATTCTCCTGCTTGCAAAAAGATCTGGCACCTATAGAAGTCTATGGGAACATGGCTCTCAACTCCCTTACTTTGTGAGAACAATAAATACTGCCCTGATGATTTTATGGGTTCAGTCACTACTTTCCATCATATTAAATAAAATATAATGTTAATTTTCTAGATTACGTTCATTACTGGAGTCAGAAAGAAGGATTACCCAGGGTATCCAGCAGTGTCCTTGAGGTAACAGTCAGATCCACCCCCACACTTGTTCCATTCAGTTTCAAAACACCAAAATGCCAACAGCAAAAACTCTCATTTTCTTAACTTTGCTAACTAGCGGGTGACATCGCAGAGGGTACATTCATCTTCTGTCCTATCTCTACTAACAATATAGAGTGTAAAAAATGTCAGTGTTTAATATGAGTTATTTATGCTACATATGGCAATTCATACAGACAGGTTTATTTTTTACATTTATTTTTATCATACTTCTCACCTCTCATATTTATATCTACTGCCTTCTAAATGTATATTTATTTATATATGGCTGAGCATCTGCAACAAAATAAAATTCCCCCCCCGGGATTAATAAAGTATTCTGATTCTGATGAATGGTAAGCTGAAAGTAATATAGTTTAAAACAGTTTAAACAGTTTAAAATAAGTTCAAATAAAAATATTTAAGAATGAGTTGTACTGATGTTTAAGTGGTTCTTTTAGTCCTTTTGACCACCCTTTGGAGGTATATCAGATTAAAAAAGGTTGGAAAATGCTAACTTAAGGGAAACTTCAAGTACATTTTGATTGCTCTTGATGTTTAATTAACATGGCAAAACCCTTCACTGGCCTTCAAAAAGAGCAACAATAAGAAGCAGAAACAGTACTGATGAAGTTTGAACAATGTCCAGTCTTAACCAGCATGCTGTTGCAAATTTCAAATGCCTAAACTGTCCACTTACATAATCAGACTTGTGTATTTCTCACTGTTTCATGAACTTTGCTTGTGCATGTTTACCTGATACTGTTTGAGCTGTCCATTTATCAACAAGCTGGACTGTTTCTCCACCTTCTCTGTGACGGCGTGAGCTACAGAGTAATATGACTGGAGTCCTCGTGCAAACGCTGCACCACTATACTCATCGTCCACATCCTGTTTAGCATTCCTGTAAAAGTTATATTCAGCCATGGTATAAATTATATTTGGTAGACACTTACATTCAAATATGTTATGTTATAAATAATTTGCTGTGTTTAAAAAGCATATAAGCTGCACAAAAAATAATTAAAGAAAAGTGAACTTTACATGCACTCACTCAATGATGTGTCGGACGTCCACCTCGGAAACGTCTTCACTGTCAGGATCTGTAATCATCTTCTTTTCTTCTACTGGAGCCGCTGAAGGCTGAGGCTCCTCTTCTTCTTCCTACCAGAGAGCATGAAAGTGAAAAGTTGTTTTAATCCCCACTGGAAGTGTGAATATGAAGTGGCAGCTTCAAAAAAATATCTGACAAAACAACCAACCTCCTCCTCTTCTTCCTCCTCACTGTCTTCACTGTCTGAGCGGGGAGCCACCTCATATCTGGACAGACACACAAATATACTTATTGTCCATTTCTGACTTCATAACCTCCTTTGAGTAACTTTGAAAGCAACACCATCAGGCAACAAGAAATAAAACTGTTGCACTGACAAATAATGAAGGGAAACTTTGCCGATCTTGAGTATTTTCAATAATAATAATAAATATCATGCCTCTGGGCATGGCTGTTGCCAGCCTTAAAACACGTGGATGTCCTTCCTACACAAATTTTTAAAAGTAGAATGGGAGGCAGAGCCTTCAGCTATCAGGCCCCTCTCCTGTGGAACCAGCTCCCAGTTTGTATTTGGGAGACAGACCCTTTTCTACATTTAAGATTAAGCTTAAAACTCTCCTGTTTTGATAAAGCTTACAGTTAAGTCTTAGTTATTCTACAATAGATTTAGGCTGCTGGGGGGCTTCTTATGATGTGCTGGACATTTCTTCTCCACTCACTTCTATTCACTCCCCATGCATTTATTTGCCACTGCTGCATGTCATTAAATGTTATCTTTTCTCTCCCACAGTCTGTGCCTCTCTTTGCTCTCCTTTCTCTGTTCTCCTTCTCCTCACCCCCAACCGGTCGAGGCAGATGGTTGCCCCTCCCTGAGCCTGGTTTTGCTGGAGGTCTCTTCCAGTTAAAAGGGAGCTCTTCCTTCCCACAGTTACCAAATGCTTGCCCATAGAGGATTGTGGGGTTTTCTCTCTAAAACTTTACCTTTCAGTGCAAAGCGCCCTGAGGTGACTTTTGTTGTGAATTGGTGCTATATAAATAAAATTGAACTGAATTGAATTGAATTGGCCTTCACAAGTCCCTCACTCTTTGAATCCAGACTCACCCAGGGTTCATCTCCAGCCAGGTCTCCAGCTGTCCAGCTTTGGGCGCATCCACCCCTGTGAGGATGTTCCCACTGTCCACGTGGATGACCTTCACAGGCAGGTCACTCATCTGACTCGTCTCATCCAATGGCTGCAGGAGTAGAGAAGCTATGTTTCAGACTGAGCTAGTTTTAATGCTTGTCGATCGAAAAGGGAAAGTGCTTCTGCATGCAGAGGTGCAGTTTTATGACACTGGCTCTGCTGTTTGATCAAATGAACTTCTAGATGGTATCAAGCAAATTTACACTTGTGATTTAGAACAATATATGCTCTACAGATATTTTTACAGCACAACAATTTTATTTTCCTGTTCTCATTAAGTCTGGGTGCTTATCAGGTAGTTAGCATTCTAGCTCTGACTGATACTTGCTTGTTTTCTGAGAAGCCAAAGGCTTTTTTGGTAACCTATTGCTCATTAATGTCAAATGTAATATAAGTGTTGCCCATGCTGTTTGTGCAGAGAATGAAAAGTACATAAAGAGTGTGCAATTTCTACTCTGACATTACTCTCTGTAAAGTTTTATGTGAAATGGGAAAGAAGGTCTCTAGAGACACCAAAGTAAGCTGCAACACAAGCATTCAGGTAATTTTTGCTTCACCAAACATATTTAAAAAAATACTTTATTTAGTTTTTTTTTTTTAATTAATGTTAAATCGTTTTTTTTCTTTTTTTTTAAACCTGTACCTCTTACTACATATTGATATAGTAGTTTATAGCTCTAAAGCTTTCATTAGGACATTTGCCTACCTCTCCATCAGGTCCCAAAGCAGGAGTCTGACCTTCGGCATTCTCCAACTGCAAAATAAACACAAGTTGACTAATCTCAGTCTCACCGCACACAAAAACATCAGGAGCAACAACCACTGGTGCTCAGACTTTCCACTGCTTTGAGACTTATGACATTAACACTCATTTATTGCATACCTTCTTCTTTTTCTTCTTCTTCTTTTTCTTCTCCTTGAGGGCTTGTGCAGCTTTGTGGGCTCGAACCAGCTCTGTGAGGTTTGCGACATACTCATCAGTTTGCTGCAGCAAGTAGGCCAAGCGCTTATCCTTCTTCTGATCAATCAGTTTACGATAACCCTCCTCATCCTCAGCCTGGGTAAAAAGGCAGAAATAAAGTGTGTGGGAGGGTTTGCGTACTGCTCCATGTGTAATGTGCATTAAGTAATACTATGACTTCTTCTTTTTACCATAAGCCTCCTCATCCTCTCTTTCTCAATACGCTCATTCTCCTTCTTCTGCTCCCTTTCAGTGTTGGCGTGATAGGTTGCCACAGCTTTGGTCAATTTCTGAATTTTGCCTGTGATTGAACGGTGGTACTCCTTGAAGTCTTTGGCATGCTGGAGGATGCTGTTGAGGTACTCCTGCAGTTAGATTGGGTGAAGGACAGCAAAGAAGAAAAGGAAGAAATGATAAGTCAGAGGCACAAAATTTAATGGCATCACAGGTAATCTGACAGTTTGACCTTAACCTGGTGTTTTTGTCTACGTTTGCGCTCCTGCTCAATCTTCTGCTGTTTCTCCAGTTTCTCTGTGATGCGGGCCTCTCGGAGAGACTGACGCTTGCTTCGTTTGTAGGCCTTGGCATCAAGGGCAGTCTCTAGAGCTGTGTCGCGACGCATACACACCACCACCTCTTGACGCAGCTGTAGAGAGCAGTGCACACAGAAATCTCACCAGCAGAACCACCCACACTGAAGACTCTAAGGTCTCTGATCCACATTGGCCACAATAAGGAGTATTGTTAAGGTTCAAGGTGAAGATATAACCATAGTGCATACCTGTCTCTGGAAGTTAAGTAGTCGGAGGGCTTTCAGCTCTATAGTAGCTTTGGTACGTAAATCACCAGCCAGGGAACCTGGAAGATTCTCCAATTCAGCAATACGATGGGTTATACGAGCTTGTAACCTGAAGGAGCAGACAGTGCTGAGTTAGTCTATATGTACTCATTTGCCCTAAAATAGCTCCCTAAAATAAGCTTCTGCCAAAGACTGTTCACGTAGTTGCAGATTGTGGGAATTATGAAAAATCAAAGCCCATGACTGGCAGCAATGAGGTTATAAAGGAGCACACCACAACTAACCACCACGTCAGACAACCTACCACTTCAAAACAAAATACGCACACAAAGCTACTTTTCTTATATCTTCAGCTAGATCAGAAATGTTATCAGCCTTCAACCTGAGTAGGTTATCTGTATTATAAAGCATGCTAAGTCTAGCACAGTGCCAAGCAAGCTAAAGAGGTACTTGGAAACCAAATTTCCCTTTAAAGGGAAGCTCGTCTGAACCGGCAGAAGCAAGACTGTTGGATTGTGTTGAAGTGTTTGACAAGGTGATGAGACTAGAAAAATACTAGTGGAGTGGGGACAATCTTATAAAAAAAACTTGCAGATGCCCATTTAAATCTAGTCCATCTTCAAATGGGCTGAATCTGAAGAAGAACTGATGACACATCATATGATATGGAAGCTACTCAGGAATGATGACAGGTGAGCCTTAAAAATTCTGGCTTGCCATTAGGCACTTCAGTTTGAAAGCTCTGAGGTTTGTGATCCCTGCTATTTGTTTGTCTGTTGGTCAGCATCACTGTGCAAAAACTACCTAGCCAAATTTCAGGGAACCTGGCAGATAGGTGGGGAATGGGTAAAGGAAGAACCCATTACCTTTTGGTGCTGAAAACAGCACGATTGGCCATGACAGTGGATGTGCTTTCCAGGTGCCTTTTTTAATTACCTATTGTTTTTTCCTTTATGTTTTATGTTCTACTTTATGAATATATTAGGCAGACAATACAGAAGAAAAACTTGTGGTAAATACTATATGTTTTAAAAGTTTAATACAAAGAAAAGAAGATAATCTTTGTCAAATATATGTACTGACGGGCTGCCACCCTTAAGAATTTAAATAACTAACGACCAGTTTAGCCATCTTCTACAACAGTACAGTTCACACTATAACCAATACATTTGGTGGGGGGCAAAGTGCATTGCCAAAGGGCTTGAGGTTGTACCTGTACTCCCTTTCCTGCAGTATCTCCACAGGGTCAAGGCCGCAGGGTTTCTGAATGGGGGTAATGCGGTTCTGCTTGGCATGGTAAGGCATCATGGGAGTGGGCTGTGTGGGCTGACCAGGGGACTGTGTCTGTGGAGGCATTACTGGGGAGGCAGCTGGAGGAACTGAAGGAGGAGCAGGAGAGGGCCGACCAGTGGGCTGAGGTGGGATGAGTTTTTGAGGTGCATTGGATGGGGCTGCTGCATTCACCAGGGGGCCTGGAGGAAAGTGAAGTGAGGTAAGAAGAAAAGGTCAAAACAATGGTACTGTAGTTTACAGCAAAGGATAAAAATAATATCTAAGATCTAAGAAATTCATGAATTATTAATTATGCCTGTAATTAAAGACCAGAATTAACATTATATATTGACACAAGAACACACGGTTCTAATTTTCTCTCAGCACTCACTCCGCCTTTTATACTCTAATATCCAAAGTAGGTTTCAACAGAGAGGCTCTTAATGATGAGACAGTCAGGTTTCACAAGGTCTCATAGGTCAGTACCCCATACCTTCAGACCAGGACTTGGGAGGTCCATTGGGGTTTTGTCCCTGCATCCCAGCTGGGGTCCCTGACGGGCCTGGGGGAGGCATGTTGGGACCCATCATTCCTAAGAAACCAAAAAATACAGTTTGAATGAAGCATAACAACATAACAAGGGTTTATTAAATTTAAGAAAAGTACTGTGGCACTTTTGTGAGAGTTTGCAGAAGATTCAAAGTACAGGTGTTTAAAAATTTGTGCTCTATCCTTAAATTACCTCTCAGACTATGGTACATACAGTAGTTTCCTGTGCTTACAGGGAGTTCCCTGTGCTTGCTCACCGTGAGCTCGGCTGTAGCTTGAGCTCATTGGCCCAGGCCCTGGTCCTACTGGACCACCGCCTGGCCCTCCTCCAGTTCCAGGAGCCAAACTTGGCATGGGCTGCTGCATCCCTGGCATCGGCCTCTTTGCTTGAACAGCCATTTGGAGGTGGTCTGGCAGGGGCTGTCCCCGGGCTAGCATCTTATAAGCCATGATCTGGGCTCTGAGTTGGTGAAGCTGGTTCTGGTTAAAGGGAGTTGGTCCACCAGGGCCACCAGGACCTCCGGGGCCTGTAGGGGCACTAGTATCAAGACCAGAACCAAGGCTGGGGACACCGGGGCCAAGACTAGGTCCAGGGCTTGGACCTGGTCCAGAATTGCCTGGAGGACCGGGTCGGTTATTAGGACCCAAAATGTGCTGATCTCCACTGGGGCCATCTAAAGGTGTAGAGGCTGAGCCAGGGCCACCAGAGGAAGAAGAGGAAGTAGATGAGGGCATAAGAGGCCCAGAGGGGGGACCATTTGAAGGGACAGGGCTGGAGTGGTCAGAGCCACCTAATGGAGAGTGGTAGCCTGGAAGACACAAACAGGGAAACAGACAGGCAGAAAGAGTCACTCATGAGGCGTCCTTAAAGTAAAATTTAATAATACACTTATGGTCTCTCAAGCCATGTGCAGTGACCACTTTACCTGCTAAGAAGAATTCTTATGCATAATCCCCCAAAAACCCAAAGCTTGACATTTTTTCACTTGTTTTCCCATTTCCAGTTTTTTGCAAAGCTAACAAAAGACTCACTGTAATTTCATATTTTATATATTCACTGGAAAGTGGCATCAATCTTCTAACTCTTGTAAAAAAAAAAATGAATGTATTTCCAAAACCATCCCTGTACCAAAATATGCAGCAGAGCCAAATAAACAATTAATTATTGCTTAACTCTGACCACATCCTGGATGATTTTTTCCCAGAAGGTTAACCGTGATTCACAGTGTTAAGCCTGTCTATATCCCATCCTTGCAGCATGTAGTGTGAGCAATGTCAGTTGTAAATGCTGCCTCTGTTTGAGGTAGACAGAGCTGCGACATTAGTATATTATTCAGTATTTTGATGATAATAAAACACTGAAAAAAGGGTTTAACAGTTCATGTCACAGCTTATGACAAAGACACTCTGTGAGACAGTCAGGCCACATGACTGCATGTAAGTCACACACATAAAAACACATCACGCCTTACACAACGAAGGAATTAACAAACTTGCTTCAGAGAGGATTGTGTAACATGCCTACCTTGTGAGTGTTGGTCTAGAGGACTGGGTGGGGGGCCCATACCACTGTGCCCGCCCTGTCTCATTGACAGTCCTTTCATCTGACTGAACCTGCTCTCCTCACTCAAGCCTTTCTCATGCAAGCCCTCCATGGGCTGTGAGAGAAATCAGAGAGTGTGGAACTTAAACAACATTAACAGTTTTGAACAAAAAGACACTATGCAGACGTAACAGAGTTTTATTGAGCAAAAACAAACAGATAGGCTTAAAATAAGTAGAACAATCATTATATGAAAAATAATATACAGACAACATTTCCAGAAAAATTTGAATATTTTCCAAAATTCAATAAAAACAAAAATCTCTGATACGTTAATTCACATGAAGCATTATTTAACTGACAAAAGTACAAAGAAAACATTTTCAATAGTTTTACTGACCAACTTAATTGAATTTTGTAAATAAACACAAATTTAGAATTTGATGGCTGAAACACACACTGCAAAAGTTGGGACAGAGTTAAAATAAGATTGAAAAGTCCACAGAATATTCCAGCAACACCAGTTTGGAAGACTCCACATTAAGCTGGCTAATTGGGAGCAGGTGAGACATCTTGATTGGGTATGAATGTAATATCCATTAAAGGCTCAGTCTTTGCAAGCAGAAAAGAGTCATGGCTCACCCCTAAGTGTCCAAATTTGTGAGAGCGTTGTTAAGTTAGTTAAAAAAGAACATTTCTCAACTTAAGACTGCAGAGAATTTACTTCTTTCAACATCTACAGTGCATAATATTGTGAAAATATGTACAGAATTGAGAGACATCTCAGAGCTTAAAGAGCATGGTCAGAAACCACTGATGAATGCATGTGATCTTCAAGCCATCAGGTGACACTGTCTAAGAAACCATCCTGCTACTGTAGCAAATATAGCCACGTTTGGAAAGTAAATTGAAAAGACATTTTCACTTAACACAGTCTGTTGTGAAGAATCCAGAAATGCAACTTGAAACTGTATGAAACAAACATAAAGCCTTACATCAACCCTGTGCAGAAATGCCACTAAGTTTTCTGGACCTGAGCTCATTTCAGATGGACCAAAACACTATGGAACCATGTGCTCCATCAGATGAGTCCATATTTTAAATTCCATATTTATTTGTGTTACATATTGTAATATATACAGACATGTTTATTTGTTCATTTATTTTAATCTGCATTTTCTGCCTTTCAAATTTATATTTATTTATATATAACTGAGTGTCTGTAACACAATAGAATTCTCTTCCGTTATTAAAGTATTCAGATTCTGATTTCAGTTCAGTTTTCAGAAAAAAACAAACAAAAAGTGGACATTCGACATCTGTGCAAAACATGAAAGATTATAACTACAATCCAGGTAACGGTGCGAAAGCATCTGTGATGGTATGGGGTGCATCAGTGCCCACAGCATGGGTAAGGTGCATGTATGTGAAGGTACTATTGAGTCTGAGACATATGTTTGGATTTCAGAGTGATATGCTGCCATCAAGCTGATGTCACTTCCCAGGACATCCATGCTTATTTCAGCAGGACAATGCCAGACCACATTCTGTACGGGCTACAACAGCATTGCTTCATATATACAGAGTGTGTGCGCTTGACTGGTCTGCTGCCAGTTCAGATCTATCTCCTGTTGAAAATATAAAGCATCATGAGGAGATTTAGACAATGGACCACTGACTGTTGAGCAGCTGAAGTGTTGTATCAAGCAAGAATGGACAAGATTGCAAGTTAAAAAACTACAATTAGTACCCTCTGCTCCAAAAAGTATTATCAAACGGAAAGGTGATGTAACACAATGGCAAACATGTCTCTGTCACAACTTTTGGTGTGTGTGTTGCAGCCATCACATTCATAACTTCTTTATGTGTACAAAAATTATTAAGTTGGTCAGTAAAACCATTTAAAGTCTTTTCTTTGTATTTGCGTAAGTTAAATAAAAGTTCATGTGCATTAAAATATCACATATTTGTTTTTACTGCATTTTGGAAAATATTACAACTTTTCTGGAAATGGGGTTTGTACAGTTAGTGGCTGGATAATGTCAAATCAAACATGTTTCAAATGTGGGAGAAGAGTATTGATTTGTAACAAACAGTGCACACGATTAAGTAGTTTCTCGGGTGCAGATGCTACCTTGTAGGTTTAAAAATTTCAGTTCTTAATGAGGAAAATTCACTGAACAAGTTACGGGAGAAATCATATGACATTTGGAAAAAATATAAGATACTCCTATCATACGTTAGAAATTTTAGATATCTCTCTCTAAACTTTGTTAGTGGTTAATTGGTCAGTGTATAAATATTAGATAGTGTCTGCTAGTAATACGTAGCAGATTTAGTGTTAATTCAAATTACAGCGTAAAATCAAACATTATGAAAACAAAAAATTAAAATGAAGAGGAAGGCCTACAGCAGTGGTTCTCTAACTTTTTTTGGCATGCACGCCACACCACGCAAAAATGCATGACCCACACTCCAGAATTGTATCAGTCACTGACAATGACAAATTAAATCTTACTCAAGAAAGTTCATATTATCAGTGCAACAGCATCAGTGAATATTTGGTTGTTTCTGTTTCATACAAAACCATATCTATTCACTTAATATTTTTCACATGGTTGACCGTGCCCAACCAGCAGTGGCTCCATGCCCCAGTTTGAGAACCACTGGTCTACAGATGATGAAGTTGTAATGTTTTGCAAAACATATGCATGATAGACAGTACATAGTCATGTAAGTGAATGCAATGCTTAAAAACGTTCTGGGCATGAGCCACACAAATTCGTGGAAAATGGGTTTAAGAAGTATTCACTGACACACTACTGTTTCCTAAAGGAGTGGAAATACCAACAGCAGTAGAAAGTCTCACTGGGACTGCTGCTTGAATGTCCTTACTTTGTGCAGAGGGTGCATGTTCTCCGTCCCATATCCAGAGGGCCCTGGCTGGGAATGTCCAGAGGAGGGAGGACCAGGGCTGGGGCCCATCATACTGTGAGAGGAGCCTGGGGAGGGTCCGGGGCTCGGTCCGAGCATAGCCCCAGGAGAAGGACCCGGACCAGGGGAGGGCCCTGGGCGAGGTGTACCTCCCATGGGGGGATCAGGTGTTGACATGATCGCCCTGGATCTCCTGCTCCTAGATGAGCAGCAGGGACCTGAGAGAAAGAAAATAAATGGCAAATTTCAGTGGGATGGCAATGCAATATGCATCAGTTACTTCTCCAAGTAAGAATTAATAATTGATAGGACATTTTTAAAAAATCATGGCAATAAAGCCTGCATGTGACTTCAGCTGTTTTCTCCATAAAGGATGAGGGTGCACAATCTTTGCAGGATGGGGTGAATTTTGTCCAGCCTATCAGATGTAGACCCTCTCCTCTCCTGCTGCGCTGCACCAAATCACCCGTTGCGCGCATATGCAATTACAGCTGCCGGGTCTACCACTGAACTTGAGCTGAACATGGGGAAATAAAGTAGATTTTGCACATGAGCCCGTGCTGCTGCATTTCCTCACTCTGACAGGACAGGGTGTCTCGTTAAATATAAAAAAGGGAATGGCGGACTGTGCTTGTGCGACAGACCTACCCGCATCAACGGGACTGGCAGTCCTGGGTGGATTTCTGCGCTCCCGAGCCGATATTTGCGGGCGATGAAAGGCGATGCAGCGGTCGTCGCAATTAGCCTACTCACCCTCTTTGTAATCTGCCTTCAAGCGTTGATTTGTTTCACCGACGTGGCTCGAGCGCCCCCCTCCTCCGCTCCTATGACCGAATGTCTAGTCACGGCCGTGCCGCAGCGCGCATGCGTGCGCACAGACCTCAAGCCTCTGCTATGTGTGCATGAAGCCAGGACAATGTATATATTTAAAAAAAAAAAACAAAAAAAAAAACCACAGAATAATCATCTGAAATGCTAAATGTCAAGAGAAACCTTGGCTGGATTGCCTCTATTTCACCAACAGCTTTTAAATCACAGACGGCGGCTCAGTTATTTAAATGATATTAAACATGGGACAATAAATAAAACCTTTAAAAGGCAAAACTAAGGCACCTTTTCTGCTTATGTGCAGTGTTCAGAAATTTGGGCATTTTTTAAACGATTGAATGCATATTCCTGTACCTCGTGTCCCGTTTGTTTTGGGTTTTTTTTTTGTTTGTTTATTTTTATAAAGCACTAAGTGACTTCTGCCTGTGAAAAGCCATGAATACATCCCCAATTCCAAAAAGAAATAAAAACACAATACAATGATTTAGAAATCTCATAAGCAAATATTTTATTCAAAAAAGAACAAATAAAACATTAAATGTTGAAAGTGAGACATTTTACTATTTCATGAAAAAATGCTCAATTTAAGTTTGATGGCACAACATGTCTCAAAAAAGTTGGGACAGAGATATGTTTCTCATTGCGTAGCATCCCCTCTTCTTTTAACGACAGTCCGTAAATGTCTGGGAGCTGAGGAGACCAGCTGTCGGACTTTGGGAGAGGAATGTTGTCCCATTCTTGAAATGTATGCTCCTTGAAGGCCCAGACAAAATAAATATCCAATACTGGTTCTCAGCTGTGTCCCTTGAGTACAGAGATGTCTCCTGATTCTCAGAATCTGATATTATATACTGTAGATGATGGAATATTCAAAGTCTTTGCAATTTTACACTGAGGAACATTATTCTGAAATTGCACCAAACTTTGTAGGTGCAGTTTCTCGCGGATTGCTGAACCTCTGTCCGTCTTTAAATCTGCAAGACTCTGCCTCTCTAAGGTGCTCTTTTTTATACTCAGTCGCATTACTGGTCTGTCGTCAGTTAACTTCATTAGTTGTCACATGTTCTGTGTCGGCCCTGCGACAAATTGGCGACCTGTCCAGGGTGTACCTTGCCTTTCTCCCCATGACAGCTGAGATAGGCTCCAGTGCCCCCCGCGACCCTTAATTGGATAAGCAGAAGAGAATGAATAAATGAATGAATGAATGTTCCTTCAGCTGTTTCTTTTTTATTATCACTTACTTTTCTACCCTTTTGCTGCCCATTTCTTAACCTGTCCCGTCCAAAAGCTTGGCATGCACCATGATGATCTTGATGCCTTTCTTTACCAAACAGATTTGCTTTGTCAAGTGGGGTGCAACAAGCTTTTCTTGTTCTATAATTTCTGGCATACTTGGGGGAGCTATTGAATCTGACAAGTGGAAGTGGCAGAAAAGAAAGAAGTGAGGAAAAGAAAAAGAAATGGAAAAAATACAGAAGGGGCCAAATATTGAAAGCTAATCAGACAAGATGAGATTTAAGAGAACCAATTGCAACTAATGTGTATACAATGACAACCAATAGCTTATACAAGTGTAAGTGTCTAGGACGGAAGACATTTTGGAAACCAACTTGTTGCAATAGGGCCAGACTATTACAATACCATACTCAAATTCAGTGAGCTCTTTAGAACAACCCATTCTTTAAGTTTGTAAAGGCAAACTGCATGGTTAGGTTCTTGATTGTATAGACCTGTGGTAATGGGACTAAACGAAACATCAGAATTCAATAATTAAGAAGTGTGGCCTAATATTTTGGTGATTATAGTTTAGCTTGTATGTCACACTGAAAATTTGGTGCAAGGGCATTAATCCAAAGCCTGCAGTTTCTTATTTAAGTACACACCCATGTCTTACCACTTACCACAGCACCTCTCCTTTATCCCATAAGTTGACTAAAGTCACTCATTCTTTTGATGATACTACATAATGAAGAATACCTTTCTTTCTTCTGCAGTTTAGAGTGCAGAATGGACTGCATCGCTTAAAAAATCCACACAAAAACAAGATACATGTAAAATGTAATTTCAGTGACTGAAGTTTAATCAGGACAATAAACCCAAATAACAGTAGTAGTGCAACTTGCAGTAGTAGCTTTTACATAAAAAGGGGACAAATTACACAGAGGCATTGCAGCAGAAGTTTGAAGATTGAGTGAAATCTCCAGTAAGTGTGGATCTGTCTTATTGCCCTGGCTGTGCAAGGTGAAACCCAGAACCTGTACACAAGTAAAAAGAGTGTTTTACTTTGCAAATGTGTTTACTTTAGAGTGTCATTGAGTTAAGCCACAGATTAACAGTTAAAGATGCAAATACATCTCCAACTGAAGGCATCGTTTCTTCTTATACCCGGCCTTCAGTTGTGTAAGCAGCAGGAACAATGTAACAGCAGATAACACTCTGGGCGTGTTTAATGTCCTTAATGAATGAAAAGTCAAAGCTGGAAGTGTATGGGATCAAGACATTGAGGTCTAAAATGATTTTACAGCTGTTCAAGATGCTCATGGAAGAATCTGAAACTTCTCTGGGATGAACCACAGCAGACTCTTAGATACAGCTGCACAGTTTCAAATAAATTACACTAACCCAACAGTCACTCACACACAAAACACACATTCATAAACCTGATAAATACATTTAAAGAATGAAAATTAAAAACATGTTCAGCAGATTAAATATAATACATGTCAAGAACATTATCAGACATTCCCCTAGCTTACCAGTGAGGTAATTAAACATTATGCAGACAATCACTCAACTATGAGGCTCTTTTTTTTAGCTGTATGATGAAGTGAACCAAGAACAGTTAAAGTTCTTGAAACATTTTTAACCACAATCAACTCTGAAGTCACTCTCACCCAGTAAAGCAATGCTCCTTCCAGTACTTGCTAATGCCTGTAAGCTTATCATTCCCACCCACACAGAGGTGAGGACAGCAGCCATGTTGACCAGCAAAAGAGACAAAGGAGATAAGAGTCGAGTCAACCTTGCAGCTGCACCCTAAACAGAATGAAGTCTTTAAAGGCAATTATGTGTCCACTTCTGCCCCCTTCGGGTGACAGCTGGGAGAGTGTCTTCAGAGCCTTACAGGAAGACAAACTCGTCACTGCTTCTTCTGTTGTTACTCCTGCCCAGTCTGCCCGGAGGCAGGATGTGAGCTGAAGGCCCACTGTGATTGCTGCTATGACCCTCAAGTCCATAGTCCTGACCCTGGCCCTCTACGAAGGTGAAGATGGGATACTTCTCCTTAGACGATGACAGAGCCTGGGAGCGCAACAAAGCCAGGTTAAAGTAGGCAGTCTCAAAAACACATCAGAATACATCATATGCACATAGAATAAAGGGAAAATTCCACAACAAGAGAGTAAACAAGTCCTTCAAACAAGTTTCTGAGCTGTAGATAATCTGTTGATTATTAACAATTAGGTACAACTATTGATTTTCTGTCTATGCTGAAAGATCGTAATCTCCCTACACCAACATGATTTTTTCAAACTGATCAATTGTTTTTTTTTTTTAAACAGAGAAAAAAAAAATCATTCAAAAATACTGCCAAAAACTGTTTAAAAGTAAGACTACAGTCAAATCACAACCGTAACCAGCAGTCAGATACTGCACACCTCCACCAAGGCTGAAAATTCCCTCCACGTGAACCAAGTCCCTGAATCCCCATTAGTTTGTAATTTTTTCTGCATTAAGACATCAATATAACATCTCCCAGTTTTTGTTCATTCATTTGAAATGCCTTTGTAAAGATACAATGCTAAATGTCCAATTTTGCTGCTCCTTTGAAGTAATCTTTCTAAAAATTCCTGAATGAAGATCAGGATCAACTAAAGACATCAATCACTTCTAGGTTTGGCCAAGTGCCACCACTCCATAACTTTAAATCTTGTTAACAAACAGACAAACCAATCATATAACCTCCTTGGCAAAGATCAATATGCACTCCCCAGCCACTTTATTATGTACACCTTACAAGTACTGGGTTGGACCCCTTTTACACCCAGAACTGCTTTAAGTTTTCATGGCATAGATTTAACAAGGTGCTGGAAACAGTCCTCAGAGATTTTGACCCATGTTGACATGATAGCATCAGACAGTTGCTGCAGATTTGTGAGCTGCACATCCATGATCCAAATCTCCTGTTCCTTCATATCCTGAAGGTGTTGTATTAGATTACGGTCACTAACTATGGAAGCCATCTGAGAACAGCAAACTTACCATCATGTTTAAGAAACTGCTTTGAAATTATTTAATTATTTTGTGACATGGCATTTTATCCTGATGGAAGCAGCCATCAGAAGGTGGTTACACTGTGGTCATAAAGAGAATCAGCAACAATACTCAGGTACGCTGTGGTAATTAAACGATGCTCAGCTGATACTAAGGGGCCCAAACTGTACCAAGCCTGGACTGTTGACACAAGGCTGGTTGGATCCATGCTTTCATGTTTGTTTTTGGTTTTTTTTGGGTTTTTTTTGTTTTTTTTTTAAACACCAAATTGTGACCCTACCATCCAATGTTGCAGCAGAAATCGAGACTCATCAGACCAGGCAACATTTTTCCAATCTTCGGTTTTTGAATTTTAGGGAGCCTGTGCAAATTGTAGCCTCAGTGTCCTGTTCTTTGCTGACAGGAGCGGCACCAGGGGTGGTCTTCTGCTGCTGTAGCCCATCTGCTTCAATGTTTGACATATTGTGCCTCCAGAGATGCTTTTCTGCATACCTTGGTTGTAATGACTGAATATTTGAGTTATTGTTGATTTTCCATCAGCTTGAAGTATTCTGGCCATTCTCCTTAGACCTCTTGCATAAACAAGGAATTTTTGCCCAGAGAACTGTTACTCACTGTTCGAACCATTCTCTGTAAACTCCAAAGATGGTTCTGTGGGAAAATCCCAGCAGATCAGCAGTTTCTGAAATTCTCAGACCAGCCAGTCTGGCACCAACAGCCATGCCATGTTCAGAGTTACTTAAATCACCTGTCTTATCTATTCTGATGCTTGTTTTGAATTTCAGCAAGTCACACTGACCATATCTACATGCCTAAATGTAATAAGTTGCTGCTATGTGATTGACTAATTAAGTTATATGTTTTAACGAGCAGTTGAACAGGTATACCTAATGAATTGGCCAGGGAATGTATGAATGCAATATGAAGCTCTATATTCATGTTTTAATCATGAGGCACCTTTTTCTAGTTTTGTCTTCATATTCAATTGACTATTATACATGATAAAGAAAAACAGCTAATGCTCATGTGTTAACCTTAAAACAGTAAAAACTAAACTTTCGCTTAAAAAACTGATGCAAAATTCAACTCTTAACAATAGTATCCGATGATCTGTCAGTGTACCAATAACTTGTTTCAGCTCTACGCAATTTCCTAGAGCACAAGACATTAGTGCCTTTAAATTGACTTTTCTTCAACTAACAGTACAAAAGTCGAGATGTCTAACTGACAAAGGCGACTAAAAAAGCAGAGATTCCTCACATTTTAAGAAGTTACAACTATTTTGGCTTAATGACAATAAATCATTAATGCTCTTCACTGAGAAACTGTTTGAAAGAGACATGATTTTGCAGTCATTTCTCTTGTTTTTTTAATTTACAAAACCAGAGCCACATAAGTTAGAGAAGACTGTGTAAACTCACCATGCTAACAGCAGAACACAGAGACTCAAAGTCCTTTTTGTTCTTGGCATAGAAACCGATGGTGCAGCTAGGATCCATGCGGTTGAAGGGCATCTTTTTAGGAGAACTACAATGGAATGACTGCAGCGTAGTAACAGAAAATACATGTGAAAAAAAATAAGGAGGCCAGCAGAGCTAAGTGTTACCAGGTAAGTAAGTGACATATCATCTGATATGTACAAAAACACACTACTCAGTGTGAAAGTCTCTTGATCCAAAAAAAAAAAAAAATGAGATATAAAGCCAGGCAGCTAGAAACAAGAGACATAAGATAAACATAAATAGATACATATATAAAAAAGGGCAACAAACCTCCAGTGAGAAGTTAACTTGAGTGACATCAACCACTGGCTGGCAGTAATGAGGGTCCAGATAGAGCAGATGCTCATCTGCAAGAAATTAAAGCATTGCATTAAAGTATAAATCAATAAATCAAATAGTCAAAGGACAAATGTCTCTGTCATACTGTTCCCCAATTCAGAAATCTTGCTCCTGCTGACACTTGTAGTAACTACCACAGGCAAGTGGTGAGCCAAAAACTGTGAATCATAAGCTGTAGTTCCTTTAATAAATGATTGGATGCTGGCTCAGTGGAAGAAATTCAAACCCCCAAAACCGAATGCAATATGCATAATAATGCATTTGGTAATTTCACAAAAGACCAAGTTTCCCTCTTTAGGTGTAGGTTTGGATTTCATTGTATTTATTTTACAACTACTTCTTTATTCTTGTCTGCTTGAAAGGATTTAAACCAGTCTCAGGCAGTAGTTTCATTGTTCAACTTTGTTCCTAAATATATAATAAATTCAAGCTCATGTATTAATACATCTACCTTTGTTTAGGGGCTGAAATGATGAAACAAATGGAGGTTTATGTACAGCAGTAAGAATAAAACATATTCAGCTCAAGTGTACAATGCTATAATAATAGTACAAGTCAAACCTATAGATCCTTCAAAGACATGTTAAGACACAGTTTATTAGCCACAAGATTAAGTGGTGACTGATACCAGAGTTTTTAAAAGTAGGAGTTTTACATGTACTTATGCTGCTAGAAATGCTAAGTTAAAGTCTAAGGGCAAAGTGTAAGAAAGAACTAGGAGAGCATGATGAGCAAACAGCAAGTAGTGGCCGCTCCCCCAAGCCAAACCAGACATGCTATTATCCACAACTGAAAAGATTAAGTACATATGTCAATTGAGATTTTTAGATTTATTTACAAGCGACTTCTTTAAATACAGTTTTTTTTCCTCTGTGGTTCTTCTCTCAGAATGTTTATATCGGGCACTTAAAGAGTGAATCTTAAATTTCGTTGAACTGTACACTTGGGTCCTGCAATGACAATAAAGGCTATTCTATTCTATTTTATACATAGGTCCCACAAACACATTTTTTTGTCCCATGACCTCCTTAGCAATGCCATCTTTGTTGGCAAGCTGTACTTGTTTACACACGCTGCTGTTTGTCTCCCCTGTGAATTCTAAACTGTTTTGATGTCGGATTTAACTTGTGATCAAAATCATGGAAAGGCAAAAGGAGAAAGACTATATAGAATCATTAATGGAGGATAGAAAGAGATACGATGAGAAAATCAGCATAATAGGTGTGGATTCATACTCGTTAGCAAAGGAAAAGCTGAACCATGAAGTTTCAGCATTGCCACCAATTCAATACTATGACAGTGAAAGACGTTTTATTGGTGGTGAACTGATGTTGAACTGCCGTTTATCACACGCAATTCCCGTTGCATTCCCGGCATAGTCCCGGTGTTGCCAACAATAGCTGGTCAAAACAGCATGATAGGGGCAATGATGTTAAACGATATCAACATCATAGAGAATACATCGTGAGTGCATCCTGAACGCTGCAGCAATGCGCCGGGGTCACACGTGAATGCTAGCCTTTTGACGGGAATATAACAGCAACAGATCGTCAGGAACCCAATTTTCAGCCGTTTCGATCGGGAACGCTAAATCGGCACGGATCGCCATATTCGGTGCCAATTACAGCTCCAGGGGAATGGGGGTCGAATGGGGATATAAGACGTGCACCATTATCTTGTGTTGGCATGCAGCTTTATACCAGTGAGCAATTCCAGGCCTACGAGTCACTGGAGGCGTGCAATCAGTTTGTTACTGGTTGAGTTAGGTTGGCGACGTTTCCTCAAGTGTCCTGAATGCACAGCCGCCTACAGCTTGCCTATAGCAATGGCAGCCGCTCATATGTTGTGATGTCATGTGGGAACTATGTGTTCTATTCCCAGAATGAGCCAATAAACACCAAAAGACTCTTGCATTGCCACTGCAAGACCAGTAGGGGCTGCAGATGAGCTTAAAAGCAGAAAATGCCTCTTCCCTAGTAAGGCTGGCTTTTGCTGGATATATGTCAGGAACACAGAAGAACCTTGTTAACTGGTATCCTCACCTTGGAAGCCAATGAAGTAGAGCGAATGCTTCGGTTTGCCTCCGATTATTCCAATGCAACAATCCAATTTCAGGATGTTCTAAAAAATTAATACAATTTCTAATATGAGTTCAGACACTTAAAAATCTTTAGGAAACACTATTTTGGGCAGACAGAGGGGCCAGTGGGCTGGTAGTTTACAGCCAAGTGTACAGACCTTTACACATTCAATGTAGGATGGGTTGAGGGCCTCTCCTCCAAGTCGGACAGGCACCAGTATGATGACAGACTTCCAGGCTTGACTGGATGGATCAGGGGGAGTCTGGCTTAGTGATGGTTCACAGAGATGCACCACATCTTCTTTGTACACTACAAAGCGCGGGCACATTGAAAGTTAAAACAGGTGACATATTTATGCATTGTAAATATTGGGAAAAAGCAAATACCAATCTGATAACTTAGTTGATAAATCTCACCTGTACAATCCTGAGCCACATATACAACCAAGTTGGAGACCACGGGTGTTTTGGCCACTGCTTTTCTGAGGGGAAAAAACAATTTTGCAACTCTATAAATGCTTAACCAATGTGTAAATGATTTCAGAAATAGTAAAGCTTTGTTGGTAAAAAACTATACTTGAAAAATGGAGCCCGTACCGTAGTATGTGTGCTACTATAGAAGGGCCATACCAGTCACCAGCCTTTTTCCCAGAACCTTTGCCAATTTCCACCAGCTGGTGAACACCAAAAGGTGCTGGGGGCTGATCCCCAAACCAAGTGACAAGCTTATGGTGAGTGGGCTCTGCTTGCCTGTCCTTCACAAACTCAGATCTTTTCTTCTGGCTGCATTTGGGTGCCTGGCTGCTTGGCAGGGCTTTCTCAGGGGTGTTGGATCCTCGTGGAGAACCAAAGGACGGAATGGGGACCCCTCCAGCCCGAGCTGGAGAACGTGGTCTGAATACCTCAAAGTCCACATCAGTAAGCTGCTGAGCATCTGGCCAAGTCCAGTCTAGAGAATACAAACAAGCTGGCACTTAGTAATCGAGTACAGCCAAATTCAAGTTCTTGTTTTTTTCCCCTTCAGTCTTCAGATATAAATACAAATTAGCATACACAGAAAAAAATAAGATTTTAATAAAGCACAAAAAACCAACAGTCATGAGAACAGAAGAAAAGGCAAAAGAAATAAAACCAGAAAAAGAAGGCACAACAAATATGTGGATAAAACAAAAAGAATTGAGTTAATTTATAAAACATTTTATTGTTTAAGTGTGGGTATATAAAACACACAGATCAGATACATAAAGGAAGTGGAGCTGGACAAAGAGAGAGGATGAAAGGATGGCAGCTGGCATTTGTCAGTCTGTATATAAAAGATGGACATAGCCACCATGAGATAATCCAGTTATAATTAGATCCCATTAGATCTCCTGCAGTGCGCTACACACGGGAATGAACAGTGCCTTGACCTAATGTTAACATTTTCCACAGTGAAAATGGCTTATATGTAAGAGTAAAAATGTGTGTACCAGATGGAGAGACAAACCTCTGGGCATCAAATGGACTAGGAGTCCCTGTGCCAGCAGCATCTGCCCACTGCGCAGCATGCAGCCCCAGCCACAGTCTGTTGTCCAGGTGGAGCCCTCCAGCTGAGGGAACTCTCTCCTGTATGTCAGCCAGATTCTGGAGGCAAAAGCCAGACTGAACCGCTCCACCTCGTCTGAGAGGGAGTTAAGTAGACAGATGTAGGAAGAGATGCAGAGACATACAGTGCTCTTATACTTTGTTCAAATAAGCTGCTGTTTGTAATACCAATTTTAAATGAAAATGTACAAACGTTTTTGTCTGTTTTTTCTACAGCTTAGTTTTCTTAAGTAAAATAAACAAGCATTTAAAAGGAAAAGGTTAACCAGTGTGGTTAAGCACAACACACATCACTAATAACAGCTGGGATCTGTTCTCACTGAAGTTTCTCTAGAGAGGAAATACAGCATGAACACTGCATGCACAGTTATTAGGCAAGTGAGTATTTTGCCCATATTGTCATTTTTATGCATACTTTAACACCAAACTTGAATGTCTATTGGATTTATGCATATGAGGTGATGTACAGTACATTTGTGTAATGGGAGAAGGTGCGGCCTTAGGGGATCAACACCCTAAATCATGTGTGCACAATTATTAGGCAGCTTCTTTTCCTCAGACAAAATGGGCCAGAAAAGAGATGTCACAGACTCTGAAAAGTTAAGTATAAAACATCTTTCAGAGGGATGCAGCACTCTTGAAATTGCCAAGATATTAGGACGTGACCATAGAACCACCAAATGTTTTGTTGCCAATACCCAAAAGGGTCGCAAGAAACATTTTGAGAGAAAAAGATGCAAATGAACTGCCAAAGATTTGAGAAAAATCAAATGTAAAGCTACCAGTAACCCATTATCTTCCAGTGCTGTCATATTCCAGAACTGCAACCTACCTGGAGTGTCCAGAAGTACAAGGTGTTCAATGCTCAGAGACATGGCCAAGGTAAGAAAGGCTGAAACCCAACCACCACTGAACAAGACACATAAGCTGAAACACCAAGACTGGGCCAAGAAATACCTGAAAATACATTTTTCAAAGGTTTTATGGACAAATGAGATGTGTGTGACTCTTGATGGACCAGATGGATGGGCCCGTGGCTGGATCAGCAATGGGCATAGAGCTCCACTCCGACTCAGATACCAGCAAGGTGGAGGTGGGGTACTGGTATGGACTGGAATTATTAAAAATGACTTTGTTTGACTTTTTCAGGCTGAATATGGACTCAAACTCAACTTCCAAACCTACTGTTAGTTTCTAGAAAGACACTCTCTTCACACAGTGGTACAGGAAAAAATTTGCATCTTTCTAAAAGACCATGATTTTTATGCAGGACAGTGCTCCATCTCATGCATCAAAGTACTCCACTGTGTGGCTAGCCAGTAAAGGCCTTAAAGATGAAAGA
>VUQH01025224.1:44291-57376 GCA_015106775.1 Etroplus canarensis
GACTGATGATGGCATAGACTCCAGAGAGGGAAAGCTTGTTTTAAAGCACTACCTCAATGCTGCATTGCAGAAATAAATATGCAACATATATATGTATATATATATAGATCTCATATATATATCTATATATCTATATATATCTATATCTCTCTCTCTATATATATATATATATATATATATATATATATATATATATATATATATATATTGGGTTCAAGTTTACTTCCTGCCTTTGATTGTAGCCAACTGTGTCCCTCTCCCTGTTTCTCTGTGTCACTTCGTCAATTTTGCGTCCCTGCCAGTGTGTGTATGTGTTTTCCTGCTCCTTGTGGTTTTCATGCCTAGAATTTAAGCTTATGGTCTTTGTTTTTATCTTTTTGGTTAAATAATGCATTCTTTAGGTTTACTCACCTGGCTTCCTGGAGTGCTGCATATTGGGTCCACTTCTCACTCTGGCAAACCATGGCAGTCCATCCATCTGTTTTTGTCCATTACAAATCTTGTTACCACTACATGAGCTGACTTGTTTGCAGGATTTTTTCCAAACTTTGTGTGGTTAATGGTCATGATAACATCCGATAACATTTACATGTGGGCCCAAAGGTTAATGGTCAGATATAAGGTGCAGGCATACTAGCCAAGTTCTAGGCATTTAAGTTAAACTTGGTATTATTTCTACAGTTATTAGGCTACTGTATGTTTTTTTTTGTTTTTTGTTTTTTTTTCTTATCCGAGTAGATCACTGTTAATGTGTATTATTTGCACAACCATAGGACTTAAAGTGGTCTGCTTGGCTTTGTAGCAACTTTAATTAAATGTAGGCCTGTGGATAATAAACATTTTGTCCATTTTTTTAAACCAAAAAACAAAGGATTTTTGTTATTTAATTCTACAATTTCAACAAATGTGGTATAAACATGGTAGTAATGTCATGAAAATAAGAATTAAAATACCAAATAATTAAACAGCCCACTGCAGAGTAAATCACATGGGTGAAAATTTCTTACTGTTTAGACCTATTAGTAATGTTAAGAGGTGAATTTGTAATAGTTAGGCTGTTTCAGGTTCATTGTAAGGCCCAAATGTGTTTTACGGCTCCCTACAATTTTTTTTTGTTCCAAAATTGCTTTAATGGTTCTCTTGATAGTGAAGATTGCGACTCCTGATCTATTGTGAAGGAGGGGAGGGGTATTGAATGGTGATAATCATATACTAGTTTTTTCCAGTCACCAAATCTCAAATAAATGTAATACCTATAGGAGATTTGGGCATGTTCTTCACTACTATCCTCCTCCTTTTTTGTCTTCTTTTTTTGACCACTCTCTTTAAGGTCCTCACAGCAGATCATCTGCCTCCATCTGACCCTATGCCTTGCATCCTCTTCTGTCACAACAACCTGTGCATGTCCTCTTTCACTACATCTATGAACCTTCTCTGTAGTCTTTCTTGTCTCCTCTTGCCTGGTAGCTCCATCTTCAATATCCTTTGCCCAATAAATCCATTATCCCTCTGCTATACATGTCCAAACCTTCTAAACCTTGACTCTCTGACTTTGTTTCCCAATCACTCAGCCTGAGCTGTCCCTCTGAGTGGTAATTAACTAGAAATTCTAAATTAGTTTTAGATGAGGATGTGAGAGTTTGTGGTTGTCTGTCTCTCTGTGTTAGCTCTGTGTTGGAGTGGTGACCTGTCCAGGGTGTGCTCTGCTACTTTCATGCCCCCTACAGTCCTAAGCATCTAAGTACTTTCTCCACCACTGTCATTCACATCTTGTAAAACATCTGTCTACAGATTACAATTCATTTTAATTTGTGAATAAATGCTGTTAATCACATTCTTTATAGCCTTGTTAGAGGACTTTTCATTTTTAAAGGACTCACTGATAAACCTTTTCACAGCAGGAGAAATGCAGATGTAACTAAATACAATGATTATATTACAGCTGTGTCTAACAGGTCTAAATGCTGTGAAAAAGGTCTACACTTTTATTTTTCACATTTTCCCCTTGTTAAGATCCATTTAGAATAAAAGTCATTGAAGTCAGAATTAACACCATCGTCCTGAATGAAAAACATGGTAAGATATTGTGTTAGTCACAGCTGCAATGACATTAACATTATTTTTATCATTTATAATTGCCTGCATGCACACTGCAGCCAAAAGTGTGTTTCCTGTGATAATGGTAATATAAATGCTGCTGCAGGATTAGAGATTAGAGCCAAAAAGAGGGTTAGACTGCAAATTTTGGAACAAAAACAGAATTTTATTCCACGTACTGCACTTCAGGTGTCTGCATTTAGATCACACCTATCACAAACAAAAATGCTGCAGTGGTACAACTAAATACACTTTCAGTGAACAGAGAAATGTGGAATGTTTTTATACTTTTGTGTTCATTTGTAGACTCCTTATTTGTATACAGGATAGTAACTTACAAACAATACCATCAAATGAAGATTTTTTTTCCTTTCAAATAAAGTGCATTTCTACTACTCTCTTTGTCAATCACAAAAAGAAAGGACATTTTAAAACAAGTATTACAGACACCACTGACCAGGAAAAGCCCTGAAATCTGAAATAATAGCTGCAGAAATTTACAGTTTGTTTTCTTAATCGGGTAACTAGAGATGACCTGATGATTCCTTTATTACATCAAGGTATAAAAGGACTCCTTACTGTCAATACAAGACAGTATATTTAAAAAATTAACCCCTATTCACAAAGATATAATTAACAGTCACATTAAGATCACAACAGAAAATAATAATGTTTCAAGTGTTCATTTTATAATTACTGCCAATATTTTGCAATTGGATATCTAAATGCATATTTGGTGACCATATGGCTAGCAAATCAGTGGTCCCCATTTCGTAAAGGAAACTCTCATTTCAACAGATAATTATATTTCCAAAATTTGATACTGTGTGAACCACTGGAGGGCAGTAGAGTACTGAGTCAAGTGAAACATCTCTCTGCCCAGCATCTAAGACATGTGGTGTGTTTTCCTGTTCATGACTGTTTATGTGAAAAGATTATGGACTGCCAATACAGCAAAGATCAGCATACCACTTTGCAGCTCTGTGCTGCCTTAAGCTAATTTTTTGGTTTTCCAGACAGATATAACGATGTAAAAGAAGCAGCTCCTCTTCTTTAAACTCTGCACTGAATATTCAATCTGATATTACCAAGAGCATAAGACTGAGGAACAAACTTTAGCTAAATATGTTGTGCAGACTGAATCACTTGTTTGAGGCTTGGAGGTAAAAGCACATTTCAGTCTGAACTTTTGCCTTGGTGTCAGATTTACATGCTGTTGTTGAATGAATCAGTTTCCCTTTAACATTTGCAGAATCTGGAATAATCAAAATCAATCAAATCACTGGCAGAAAGTGACAATTAACAATTACATCTGGATTAAACTGTTTAGTTACCTACTCTCACACGAGGATTTGCATAAGATTATGTACACTGGATAGTCATGAACTACAAAGAAATGACTATAACCAATGAGAGAGGAACATAATATTTTTTTTTGTCCTGTGAACATTTCACAGCCTTCTCGTTGAGATCATTGACAAACACCTTTATCTGTATGTGGCACAGCAAAATGTGAGCATTATATTAATCAGTCAGGACTAGCTAACTTTTAAGTAATACACAGTCATTCTGATTATACTGTAGATAACCAAGTTTTTAATGAAAACAGATTCATTGTGATATTACCTGTATGCACAAACCCTACCTTTGCTATAGAGCCCTTTAACAAATAGATTATAGTATGCTACATCCATGACTGCCCGCTTTTTCAGTTTTGACTGAAAACAACACATGGGTTCACTGCATATGTGCATAATACATTTTCCTATGCCTTAACATGTGAAACTCTCATAAGCAACCTTCACTGTGCCGGTGTGATTTGGTAACCAAGCAGTGGAAGGATTTCCTTCCTGCTTAAAAATGCTGTAACTGTTACTGGATCCTAAATGCTCGTGTCCAAGCTGATTCCTGTCATGACCCTTGCCGAGTCAACCGTGCAAACTGTAACAATTCTTTGAACAGACACAAACATGGTCACATACTGTTTACTCAAAAACACACTTCTGTCCTAATTCATGGGACCACAGGGGTATGGATTTAAATGCATGAAAATCAGCTGCTGACACAGCTGTCTCCTGCAGTGATTTGAGTGTTTATGTGTGTTTGTGAATGTGGTAGCAGTCAGAGATAGAGGAAGAAAAAGGTTGTGGTAGCCCATCCTGTGAAGGGGAGATAAGCACTGAGCACGAGCTCTGTCGTTACTGCTGTCCTCTGCAGCAGGGCACAGCCTTCAAGAGCTACCAGAAATAGACTGAGGGAGGTGAAAAACACACACACACACACACACACACACACTCACACACACACTCACATACACACACTCCCACTCCCCCCTGTGACAGACAGAGCAGGACAGTGCTTGATGTGATGTTCACTGACAAGAGTTCCTGCTTTGGCTTTGTCCGACTATTTAACTCAGAGAAAGTAAACTGCTGGATGATGAATACAAGATCCATCATCATTAATTATTTAATGTGTTTACTTTGATTTGACTATTTCATTGTTTTGGTTGATGAGCATTAAAAAAAAGGTCTGGATGAAAGGGAAAATAGACTGACTAACTGGATTTGGTATTCACAGTATTCAGCATGTTTTGATCTGTAAAGCACTTTTTGACCATCTTGTACCTATTATACACGTACAGTACACATCATGTGACATGCATCCACACAGATCCACACATATACATCTGATAAAGTGTTTCACATTACATTTAGAGTCCTCTTATTAAACTATTTATAATAGAAAATTAACAGTTAATGCACCTTTACAGTAGATCTTTTACTCCTGGTTTTAAATTAGAGTCAGTCGATGACAGTCAATAAATAACATTTTATACTCTGAAACTGGAATGTACATTGTTTTAAGTGCTTGTCTTCTTTTTCTACCAAAAAAAGGCATCTTTTTTCTTTTAACTGAAGTCCCATCTAGGGACTCTGAGGTCACATTTTCGGCAGGCTGCTACCCATTGCCTTCTCTAGTGGTGAACCAGCAGGACTCTGGGTCACCACTGCAGCCCCAACAACCATTCGACCTCCAGCTGTAGAGTCAGACTTTCCTGCTGTGCCTCCCTGCTTCTCTTCTGCTGCTTTAGACTGCTGCTCTTTGCTCTTGGCTCCCTCTTGAGAGCCAAGCTTGATTGGCCCGAGGACATTTTTGGCCACAGTAGTCAGCTGGCTGACGAAGCTTGTCTTGTCACCAGGGGAGACAGGCCTTGACTTACAGAGGGAAGGACCACAGAGCGAGGGGGTGACCGCAGTTGGGGAAGGAGAAGGAGAGGGTGAATGCTCTTCCACCACTTCCAGACGGCATTTGTCCTCCCAGTCAAGGGATCCGCGGTAGCAATTGACAGCACCAAGTCCCTGCCTCACTTTGGCCAGAGATAGTGGCTGCCCATGTGGGGGAACGACAGGAGCAAGGACCCGAGCTGGTAGCTTGGGGCTTTTGGAGCCAAGGTCTGGTGTCCTTGCATCACTGCTGTCAGCCCCGGTCTTTCTCAGGCTGTCTCCCACTCCTGATGGTTTAAAAGTTTTGCTCAGAGGACCTCCTGTCACTGCTGTGTTGATGCCAGTAGACTTATCTGGAGCAGAAGCAGAGCTTTTGTTGAAGGCAGCACCAGGTAAACCACACCTGCTCCTGCTGTCTACTTCGTGCTTTGGTTCAGGTCTGCCCCCTAGCTGCTGCTCCTGTGGGTGTCTACTGTTAGATAATACACTTCTAGCTGCCTTGGGGTCTAGTTGTTTTGGAGACATGTCCACCTGACTCTGTGCAATCTTCTCAGGCCCCTTGTGACCAACTAAACTTCCTGTTGTTTTGGTAGGGGTGCTAGGGGTTATAGCTTTAGTGGTTTCTGTACTTAGTATAGAGCTTTGTGTGTTCAAGAGAGGCTCATTCCCATGAGGTTTTCTTGCTAAGGATGACTGGGATCCTATTGTTCCTATTCGACTTGTCCCAGCCTCCGTCTCCCTCTGTTTCTCCCTTTCTCTCTCTCGCTCTTCCCTTTCCCTTCCAGCTAGCAGTGTTTCCCTGCTGAGTGGTGACTCCTGTCTCCCTAGCCTCCTCACCGGCTTCAGCACACCGGTCTCTGGGGAAGATGAAGACGAGGGCAAGGGTGGAGGATTAGGAGGCAAATTTTCTCCTTCTGTCTCCAGCAGGCTCTGGAGCCCAAGCTCACAGAGGAAGGCGTCCTTGCGGTACTCAGAGTGCTGCACCTCCAGGCTGTGTTTCCTCAGGGGACCCCCCAGCCCCCCCGTAGAACTGGACTGGGTTAGAGGTGAGCCCAGCTTCTCTGCTGACTGCACCCGTTTGAGAAGTGGTGATCGTGGAGGCTCAGCGCTCTTGGGCCTGGGACGGACCACTGGCGGGGAAGAGTGAAGCTTGGCAGGGAAAGACTGGGTGGTGTTAGAGCTCCCTACAGTGTGACCTGGCAAGGGTGGAGGTGAAGACTGGGTGGGGGAGGGTGTGTGGGCCAGTGGAGACAGGGGGATGTTACCAGCAGACTTACAACGGGCAGAGCGATATTGGCGGTGGAGTTTCGGGGAGAGGCCGTGTAGGGAACTGGGCCTCATGTGCTGAGAGGGAGCTGGGGAGTTTGGAGTGCTGGATGCTGCAGAGCTGCTCTGAGAGGATGCACCTGAAGAAAGCAGAAAAGATCTGCAATGCTGTCAAAAATCTCAGAATAAGTAAAATATACTATGTCTTAAAAAGCTCACTTTCTAGGTCATCTAATTTGATATTATTACACTCATATTACAGTTTTTTTCTATTTATTTGTGTATTGTTTATTTCCAGTGCTCTACCCAGGTATGAGGACTCAGGGGTGGAGCGGTAGCCCTGAGTTGGAGACCGTGCAGACAGGCTGTGAGTTGGGGAGCCAGGAAGACTCTCACTGGAGGACAGAGAACGATTCAGGGAGGACAGGCTGCGGCTGGTGTGCAGAAGATTGGACTGTTTTGTGATCTTACGGAACAAGGAGCTACGCTTCTTACTGCAGGATGAACCAGAAAATAAGAAGAGAAGAAAAAAAGTTTTAACTGGGTTTGACAAATAATTGACAGACATTTATCTTTGTTGTAAAATATACCTGATAATATTGCAAGTAACACATACTACCTACAGATCATACAGTATACTGTATTTTAAACTGCTGCTAAATATTTCCCTAAAAATACCACACATTTTTGCAAATTTCTTGTCTTTTTAAAAAAAACAAAAAGCACTCAGAGTGATCTGCTACTTTATTGTGTTTTGACAAAGTTTAGAAATTCTCCTAACTGCTGCATTCAAGTTAAACTATGACCCTGGGCAATAACTGACAAAAAACTGTTTTACAAAGCATTCTTGTACAATCTCTGCAAATAATTTTTTGCAATATAACAATATGAATACAAACCAGGGCTACTTTAAATGCATAATACCCAAACCTTGAAACTGTTATGATTAATAAGATAAAAAAAGAAAAGCTCTCATCAGATTTAAAAGAAAACACGGTAAACAAGACAGTCTGAGTTAGTATATTGTACTGTATTTAAGACTAGCTCCTCTCTTATCTATGATGATTATAAAGTATGCCATTGAAACAAGAGTTCAGGTGAGTCATTGTGAAAGTGCAGTGACACAGCGCGCCTACCTGTCCTGGCTGTCCTTGCCCATTGTCCTCTTGTTTCGCCGGGCCATCTTGCACTTGTAGCTGGCCTTACGAGCAGGGCCCACTTTGATAGAGGTGTTCTCAAAAGGTGTGGTTGTCACTGTCACCTTGTTGCCACTCTGCACAGAAGAACAACAATAATTTCAACACTGACAAGCTTATTTACATACAGCCTTCCCTTGAAATTGAAAGCTGGTTATTTATATTACAGAGCAGTACAGAAAAACTGGGAATAAATAAGCCTGTCAACCTTGAGGATGAGCTCTACAACTTCAGTGTGGACCAGACCATGGACTGGCTCCCCATTGACATGAGTGATGAGGTCACCAGCACAAAGACCAGCTTCCTGGGCAGGTCCACCGTCCTCCACATGCTGCAAAACACACAAAATATTCAAGTTCACAAGAAGGGAACATCACTTCCATGTTAACATTCAGAGAACAGTACAAAACAGCCATGTTTTGAATAACGTTGTTCTATATCAAGATAAGTCCCATATTTTCAGGTCAAAATATGCTCTGTATTTGACTAATGAATGAATTTGACTAATGGGATCAATAAATAAATACAATGGTTCTACTTTTTGATTCTAAATAGTAAGAGTTATTCAGAGGGCAAAAAATCTACTTATTTGTACTTCATAAAGGGGATAAATTATCAACAGTGTTAGATATTTTTATGTCCATATTACCCAGCTTTACTACCGTTCTGAAGCTGCTCTGCATTCTAAGTGCTTCCCTGATTCTTGTTTAATGGCAGCTCCACTTTTAAAAGCACACTTACAACTCAAAGAGTTCATGGGGTTCAGCTACAACATTAAAACATCTATGAAGAATCAATAAATAAATAAAAATGGACATGTCACTAAAAGTTTCTTACCCAAACAATGTGATGTACACTGTAGATATCGCTGTCTCCGATGTAGACTCTGATGGCTCTGAGAGTAAAGCCATATTTCTTTCCAGACCGATGGATGGTAATGGGGGAGCGCAGCACACTAACTGCTGGGAAAAAGTCTCTGCTGGGTGAAGAGTCACGTGACGAGGGGTTAGAAGAGAAAGAGTGGGGAGACATGGGACTGGCCAGTGGAGAGAAACCACCATGCTGCTCCACTAAAGGCAAACAAACAGAGAATAAAGTGGAGAAATAAGGGAAAGTTCTAATGTGGCACACATCTTCTACATAATTTCATTTGTTTCTTTCCTTGCTCCTCTCACCTGATGGTATGATAACAGACAAGGCTGTGGCAGAGGCTGACTTAATGACCTTGTTGCCTGCTCTGGAGTTTCGTTTCTCTCCGTCACCAGACAAATGCTGGTGGCGTGCCCTGCGGAGGACCAAATCATTGGCAGCTCGGGGCCCTAAAGGGTCATATAGAGGAGTCATCACGTCACGGCTGGCTGTGGGAGGACCCGGGGACAATGTAGTGATGGTCGTGGTAACTCCCGGTGTCTCTCCTGGTCTAGGAGATTTGTCTGTGAGGATTCAGGGTTATGCCAAAATTAATTATTAAAGTAGCATTAGGGGTGAAAATAACTACAGATGTCCCCTGATTCAGCAGTTACCATCTAATAACCAAGGTCCCCTTTGCTTTCTCTTACTGCTTTATAATAAGTCACTTTCTATATTGCCCTCCTTCGGCCTCTCTTTCAGCAAACCTCTCACTATCTCTGACACTTTCTACATGCTGAAATACCTGCGCTGTTGATCTCCTTCAGACTGTTCTTTTGCTCTAGGAGGCTTGGTGAGGGGACAGTGGTCCCATCCAGTGAGGTTCCACGGACCTTCATGTAGTTCTGGCGGGATACGAAGTCTGGTTCACCCTCTAGAGGGGAGGCAAAACGATGTGTATCCATCAAAGCTGAGAACCGGCGGCGGGCACCAAGAGGAGGGCTTGCATCTCCTTCCATGTAGAGGGACTCCGAACAAGATAACCGCTTCCTGTAAGAGAAGGACACAGTCACAGAAGGTAATCAATCTTTTTTTTTTGTAAGAATCTCCAATCCAACATGACTAATTTTCTGCAGCTATACAAGTGACTGACTGAAGCTGTAGCAGTATAATAGCACTTTGAGCAAAATGCTAGTGTCTGCATGCTTAAAATGACTGTCATGGCCCTGACAGGTCATCTCAGGTATTTGCCTGTGTGGATGTGTTTTGCTTTTCCTCCCCTGCTATACATGCCACCCCTTGCAGCAAAATTAGCTCAGCAATTAGGCTTGTGCATATTTAAGCTTTGGGAGAGGAGAACTTTAAACTTTAATTTTTAGTACTGAGCATGTCAATGACAATACCAACACACTGATGCTAAGGTGGTAAAATGTGTACCAGGTTCACCATCTTAGTAGGTTGACATGATAACATTTACTAATTAGCACTTTACACAAAATTCAGGTCAGGCTGATGGGAATGTCTGTACTTCTAGGTTAAAAAATGCAGGAGAAGCTGGGTAATAACATTCTTAGAAAAACTTAATTTCTAAGATTAAAGCTATGGGTATACAAAAAAGCCAAAATATTCTCTGATATTAGGAAAATTTTAACCAAAAAACACTCATGTATGAGATTACAGAATCACAAATTTACAAGAAAAAAATTTGATCAAGGAACCACATCACTACACTTTGCATTTCATTTTGCAACTGGGCTTAGCAATAATTACATACCAGCACTTTTAGCAGCAATCACAAGATATGTTTTTGTTAAATAATCCTCTAATAAATGAGGTCCTTCAGCTTCCTTGTATTATCCCCAAGGTGTAACCACAGTGGTTTAATCTGCATCAGTAATTTTAAGAGGTTTTACACCAATACCTCTTCTGATATAACCCTCATGGGTGAGAGGGGCTTGTGTCCCCACCAGGAATCGAACCAGGGACCTTTTGCTTGTAATGTAAATATGTAAAACCACCACACTACAGGGACACTAATTAGCCCTCTAACAAAATCGTAATCAAATAATAAGCTGTAGACAAAAATATGTCTTAGCTGGAGAGACAATGCAGATGATGTCCATTTGGTATGAAAGACCTATGTCGACCCCTTAAGGAAATAGAAGAGAACAGCTGAAGGTGATGGAAGAGGAGAAATTTTGTAATTCATGTAAGGTAATAAATGATGAGCATCTTCATTTTTACCTATTATGAATGCAATGCATTAGATATAAGGATAAGAGTAAATTTTACATTTATAGAAACTGCAAATTACAATGACTGACACAAGCTAATTACAGTCTTGATGCATGCTCAATCATCCAGGTACGTAAAGCCTCAAAAGTTGATTCTTTTCATATGGACGTAAGGCTTTCCGGAAAACCTTACGTCCAGATGAACAGAATCAACTTTTGAAGCTAATTACAGGTCTTTGATTTTCAATCCAGTACTAATAGTCAGGCTGGCATATCCAAAAACTGAAACACCTTCAGAATCGAGGGTATAAGAAGTACTGAAGCACCTGTATTTACATGAAACAAATGGAATACAAACTAATTAATCAGTTAAACAGAAGACTATCACCAACCTGTCCAAATCCACTCTCCTATTTCAGACTTTGCAGAGGGTGGATCTGTTTCTGTTTCTGAGTGTGAGCTCTCACAGAAAGATATTTTTATACGACGAGTGTCAAAATTGGTGTCAGGACACAGAAAGCAGATTCCAGACAAACTGAAATATGTGACACTGAGACTGCTGAAAGAGGGGCAAACCTTCAGGGAATTTTGAGCATCTTCATATCTTAGCTATAAAGAACACCTCTCTTCATTGTCTCATACATATGATAAACATAAAAATACCTTTAAAACACCTCTTAAAATGCTGCCCACTACTCACATCTCAGGGGATCCAGTCCTCCAGCTCTTGTCCCTCATACTGAAGCTGCCCAGGCTCTCTCTCTTCGTCACCTTGTCCTCCCTTGGGCCCTTGTGCTCCCGGCGGGACACAGCGCTTGTAGCTTTCTGCTCAAGCTGAGAAAGATGCTCCATGCTGCTGTACACCTGCAGAGGGACACAGTAAGATCAATAAGCATTTGGTCTGTTAGCTTTTATTAATAGTTCAGGAGAAATGTTGCTGTTGAACAGGGTCTGCAGACATGCACTCTTTTAAAAAAATGTTTCAGAAACATGTCTTTAATTGTGATAATTATTGCTCACTGCTGATTTTACTATTCAGTTCAGATACATTTATGCTATCAGATATGGATTAAGCCTAGTATTAGACTAAAAACCTTTTTCAGTGGAGATCTTTATTTGAATTGTCCTTTTAGCCTGGGACCTGGCTTAAATCATGTCTGTGGAATCAGCTGATAGTTTTGCATCGACTGTAGATCAGATTGCTGTAGCCACAGTGACATCAACATATGGTTTGTGAAGTTTATTGAAGCCTCAAGCTGAGTGTTTTGGCCATCGTCACCTTTGTTTCATGAGACCAGATGTGACAATGGAGAGACGGATGTGACTGAGAAATCAAGGGACACCACATGCTCATATGATAGAGACTATCACTGTAAAAAGAGAATTGTTGGAACAACTTAATAATATTATATCAACTGGTAACACATGATTGAATTAAGTTTCTTTAAATCAAGTTAACAAGCTCAATCCAAAAGATTTAAGTTAGATGCATTTCAATAATTTAAGTGTCTGTAAATTAGAACTTTGGATTATCCTAACTTAAATTTCAGGGAAGCATACATCAACTATCATACATATACTGCATTATCATTGATTTTACTCTAACTGGGGACCACCATAACTTACAAAATGAACACCATATTGTATTCAATAAGACCTAATACTAAAAACTGAGACCATAAACTCATCACAAAAGTATGTACTAAGGTTATAGACTAAGGGAGCCAAAAGGTGATTTCCCTATAAACATACAGTGGGTACGGAAAGTATTCAGACCCCTTTAAATTTTTCACTCTTTGTGTCATTGCAGCCATTTGCCAAAATCAAAAAAGTTCATTTTATTTCTCATTAATGTACACTCAGCACCCCATCTTGACAGGAAAAAAAAACAGAAATGTAGAATTTTTGCAAATTTATTAAAAAAGAAAAACTGAAATATCACATGGTCATAAATATTCAGACCCTTTGCAGTGACACTCATATTTAACTCACATGCTGTCCATTTCTTCTGATCCTCCTTGAGATGGTTCTGCTCCTTCACTGGAGTCCAGCTGTGTTTAATTAAACTGATTGGACTTGATTAGGAAAGGCACACACCTGTCTATATAAGACCTTACAGCTCACAGTGCATGTCAGAGCAAATGAGAATCATGAGGTCGAAGGAACTGCCCAAGGAGCTCAGAGACAGAATTGTGGCAAAGAGTTTGCCAAAAAAC
>VUQH01025231.1:0-10164 GCA_015106775.1 Etroplus canarensis
GGACAATCTCCACAGAGGAACCTTCAATGAACAACGGGGAGTGGTCACTCTGTGCTCTCCTGAAGTCAACAACCATCTCTTTAGTCTTGCCGACGTTCAGAGACAGGTTGTTGGCTCTGCACCAGGCTGTTAGCTGCTGCACCTCCTCTCTGTAAGCTGACTCATCATTCTTGCTGATGAGACCCACCACGGTCGTGTCATCAGCGAACTTGATGATTTGAACTTGATGATTTGAACTTGGTTGTTGGTGCCAGCAGGGCTGGTCTGAGTCGGTCTGGTAGTGCACAGCTATCTCTAGTGCTTATAGAGAATGGTCAGAAAAAGAGAAATTATCCTGTGAACAGCAATTGAGTGAAAGTTCCTTGTTGATGCCAAAGATCCGAGGCGAATGGCCAGACTGCTTTGAGCTGATGGCAACAGTAACTCAAATAACCACTCATTACAACCAAGGTATGCAGAAGAGCTTCTCCGAATGCACAGCATGTCCTTGAAGCAATGGACTACAGCAGTAGAAGACCACACCAGGTACTCCTGTCAGCTAAGAACAGGAAACTGAGGCTACAATTTGCAATTGTACAATAGATGACTGTAAAATGTTTGCTTGGTCTGAGTCTTGATTTCTGCTGCAACATTTGGCAGGGTCATAACTTGGAAAAAACAACATAAACTCATGGATCCACCCTGCCTTGCATCAGCAGTTCAGACTGGTGGTGTTGGTGTAATGATGTGGGGGATATTTTCCTGGCACACTTTGGGCCGCAGGACTTCACGTTCGTGTGGTGGTTAGCACTGCTGCATCAGCCAGCTTGGGCTCTTCTGTGTGGAGTTTGCATGTTCTCCCCATGCTTGCGTGGTTTTGCCGTGGTACCTCAGCTTCCTCCGACAGTCCGAACAAAATGCAAAAGCGGTTAAGCTAATTGTCAAGTCTAAATTGACTGTAGGTGGAAATGTGAGTGAATATGATTGTCTGTCTCTCTGTGTTGGCCCTACGATAGACCTATCCACAGTGTCCCCCACCCGTCACCTTATGACACCTAGGATAGGCTCCAGCACCCCCTGAGACCCTGAGCTGGATATGGATGTATGGACGTATGGATGTATGGATGGACGGACGGACGGACTTTGCACCCCTTTGCATTGTTTAAACACCACAGCCTACCTGAGCCTTGTTTCTGACCACGTCCATCCCTTTATGACCATAGTGTACCCATCCTCTGATTGCTGCTTCCAGCAGGATGACCCATCACACATCAACCTGGTACAAGCCAGGTGTATTTAATGAAGTAGCTGGTGAGTGGATATCTATCTTTGTACAAATACCAGGTTTGAGTGGGGATGCTTCAACCGTACAGTCTTAACTTGGAATAGAGCTCTTTTATTCTCTGAAGTTCCCATTACATTGTGCTCAGGAACTGAACAGGGCAACAAGCAAATAAAGTAGTACAGATACTTTAATTTGGACTAAATATCAGCTAACATTTCAATAGAGGCACATGGTCAGTAGACAGTGTTCAATTAGCGTAGTGGTTAACACATTTGCTTCACAAGCAAAAGGTCCCCGGTTCGATTCCAGGTAAGGACACAGGCCCCTCTCGCCATGGAGGGTTGCGTTCAGAAGGTCATCCAGCATAAAACTGCTGCGAAATTACCAGTGCGGATAAATCTGCTATGGCGACCCCTTGGGGAGAATACAAGGAAGTAGCCGAAGGTATACTGTGTTTTTATGGTGCTGTGTAATGACAACTCTACAACATGCCCTCTTTGCTGTTCTCACTCCTGTGGCTTGCTGCAGTTTATTTGGGCATGCTGGTCTGAAACAAGCTGATATTATACAGTTGGTATATTACAGGCTGATCTCATGCGCTTCAAAAACTGACTCAAAATCATGTACTGGAAAATGTGCCTTCATGTCGTGTGGCGCCCTGTTATTGTCTTTCGGTTTTACAAGGGATGTTTCTACACTTGGCCAAATCATCCCGGCCCATCCCAGCACCACAAAGAGCGCCACGCCAAGATCAAAGCATGGTAATGATGTTAACCGCAAACAGCACATACTAGAAGTACAACTGCAAACGTTTACTTTCCCCAAGTCCCATCATCCACTAATTAAATCCATTTTAAGACTGTGATTCCTTCCAGCTTGGATTGATTTACCTGCAATCAGTACATTTAAATCACACAAGGACCAAGCCTACAGACTCTTTCATTTTTGCTTTTATATACAGCATTGAGGGCATTTTTCCACTTGGATTGGTTGGTTATGGGTACTATTTTTTAACATATATAATTTACTGTTGGCATTTGAAAAATCGTAAAACAATTCTAGACTAGCTTGTGAGTTAACTAGCCCTTCAGGAGGCTAAAAATATTTTTTAAAAATGCAGAATAGACTTTTTCTTGACAAAATCTACATGTACTAACATTGCACATTCAACATTGCACTTTAACTGGGTTTGCTGCATGCTGACTAGACAATTGTTAGTCAGGAACAGCGTAGGTAATGTGAGAGCTGAGCAGATTACACACACCTTTGGGGACTATTATGGTACAGTCTATATCAGTCTCTTGTAGAAAGTCAAACTAATATGATGCTAATCTAAATCATGGCTTACATGTACAACACAAAACACTGAAGATGGCTCCATTCCAGCAATAATAGCAGAGCAAAATTGCATGAAATCAGGTTAGTGTATTTGACAATTCATAATATGGTATATGGACAAATGTATTGGACCTCCTACACATTACACCTACAGGGGCTTCTATGACATCCCATTCTAAATACATGGACATTATCATGGAGTTAGTCTCCTCTTTGCAGCTATAACATTCCACTGTTCTGGGAAGGCTTTCTACAAGATTTTGGAGTGTATCAGCAGGAATTTTTTCCCATTCATCTGGCAGAGCATTTGCGAGGTCAGGGCCTGGCGTGGCGTGCAGTATCCATTCTAGTTCATCCCATGATGGGGATGAGGTCAAGGCTCTGTGTGGGCCAGTCAAGTTCTACCACACCAAACTCATCCAACCATGCCTGTATGGACCTTGCTTTCTGCACTGGGGAACAGCCATGCTGGAACAGAAAAGTGCCTTTCCCGAACCATTCCCACAAAGTTGGAGGCATCGAATTGTCCAAAATGTCTTGGCAAGCTGAAACATTAAGGTTTCCCTTCCCTGGAATGAAGGTACCCAGGCCAACAAGCACATGTCTGAGTTGCTGTGGTTTCTAAACACTTCCACTTTGTGGTAATACTGCTTACAGTTGTGGCAATACTGCTTGTGAAATATCTAGGGGGAAAGAAATTTCACAAACTGACTTATTGCAACAGGGGCATCCTGTTTACAGAGTTACACCGGAATTCAACAACCCATTCTTTACAAATGTTTTAAAGGTAGACTGCATGGCTACAGTAGGCGTTTCATTCTATATACCTGTGGCAATGGGACTGAATGAAACATTTCAATGATTAAGATTATTACTTTTGTCCATAGAGTATATCTGTTATGAAAGAAAGTGTAAATTCAGTGCCACTTTTGCACCTATTCCCACTCAGGTAATCCTTTCATTCTCAGCTGACTCTGTTGGAGAAGTGTCTATTTTTTTAAATTTTTTTAATGAAACATTTAGGAAACTATGCTAAAAGACTTTCTTACCAAGAGTTAAATGAATGCATTGATACAGCTCTAAATAAGAGCTAGAGCCCATGTGTCAGAATCAAGACCTGCAGGTCAAACCCAGCATTTGGCAACATGTTTAGGCCAGTTGTGGCTGAGGCCTAAACATGTTGCCAAATGCTGGCCCAAGCAAATGCCAAATTAAACAGTCAGGCTCACCTTCTCAGCATCTGCAAGGTAACGGGGCGAGTCAACAGGGAATGCAACAAAAAGGAAAGTTGTTACAAGAGGTCTTAGTGTCAAAAATCTGAGTAGTCATTGTCTTTACCAAGTGCAAAGAGGGGCTGGTTTTGAGACTTTTCTGTCATTCTGATGTTTCGATAGACATCTCAGCACAGATATGGAGTCACAGACAGGGAACAGAAGCTTCAGAAAGTCACTGAACTGAAAGGGAAAATGCAACTACAGCACATCAGGCTGTTTCTTTGACCCCAGTCTCAAAATGATGGAGATTCATTACTTTGTGTTACATCAGGATGCATTTGTTTTTAAAAGCCTCAAACTACCAGTAGCAGTTATATTCATGCTTGTGAAACAAGTTATTGCGAGTTGCCCAACCAGCATGCATTATTTTGCATGACTAGCTGTTATAAAAATAAAAATCTGCCTCCTCTAAAGCTCACAAATTGATATTGATTTAGTTCTAATTCTACACAATCACAAATGTAAAAATCTTTAATCTTGTAGTAGATGCAGGTTAGTTTTCCCTGGCTTCAGTCTTGTTAAGCAAAGCTGGTGGACTGCTGCTTCATTTGCAACGGCTAATGGAAACCTCAAGTGTTTTCGACTCACTCATTCATCTTCCCCTGCTTATCCAGTTCAGGGTTGCGGGAGCCTATCCCAGGTATCACAGGGCGAGGGGCAGGGTACACCCTGGACAGGTCGCTAGTCTGTTGCAAAGCCAACACAGAGAGAAGAACAACCATTCACACCCACAGTCAATTTAGGATCATCAATTAACCCAACCCATTTGCATGTCTTTGGACTGTGGGAGGAAGCCGGAGCACCCAGAGAGAACGCAAGCACGGGGAGAACATGCAAACTCCACACAGAAGGGCTGTTGGATTTGAACCCGGACCCTCTTGCTATGAGGCAACAGTGCTAACCGGCGCACCACCATGCTTGCATGCATTCAAAAGGATGGTTCTCTGTTCTCTGATACGCCATGGTCTCACATACACTATATGGACAAAAGAACTGGGCCACACCTCTCAATCACTGAATTCAGGTGTTTCATTCAGTTCCATTGACCCAGGTCAATAAAATCAAGCACCTAATCATGCCTTTACAAACATTTGTGAAAGAACGGGGCAAATCAAAGAGCTCTTTGAATTCAGTGAATACTGTAATGAGATGCCACCATTGCAACAAGTCAGCTGTTGAAATTTCTTCCCTCCTAGATATTCCAGGATCTGTTAAGTGGCATTTTCAAAAAGTGGAAGCAAACTCAGCCACAACCTGACAGACCACATAAAGTTACAGAGTGGGGTTGCAGAGCGCTAAGGTGCACAGCGCATAAAAGTCACTGATGTTCTGCTGACTCAATAACCTCTGAGCCCCAAACATCCTCTGGCATTAACACCAGCACAAAAACTGTGTGCAGGAAGCTTCATGGCAAGGGTTTCCATAGCTGAGCAGCTGCATGCAAATCTTAAATCACCAAGCCCTATTCTAAGTGTCAGATGGAGTGGTGTAAAGTACACTGCCACTGGACTCTGAAGCAGTGGAAACATGTTCTGTGAAGAGATGAATCATGCTTCTCTGACTGGCTATATCTGATGGATGAGTATGGGTTTAGCAAATGCCAGGAGAACATTACTTGACTGATTGCACTGTGCTGAAGTTTGGTGGAGTTGGGTTGTTTTTCTGAGATTGGCCAGTGAAGGGAAATCTTAATGTTTCAGTTTACCAGAACATTTCAGTCAATTCTATACTTCCTACTTTGTGGGGAAGGGCCTTTCCTATTCCAGCATGAATGTGCCCCAGTGGACAAAGCAAGGTTCATAAAGGCATAACTGGATGAGTTTGATGTAGAAGAAATTGACAGGCCTCTGCACGGCCCTGACCTCAACCCCATCAAATCCATTTAGGATGAACCAGAATGGAGGCTGCACGCCAGGCCCTGTTATAGCTTTTATAAACTGTAATAGCTGCAAAGGGAGCGCCAACTCCATGTTAATACCTATGGATTTAAAATGGGATGTTATAATTTGTAATGCATAGGTTGCCCTTTTTGCTTTTGTCCATATAGTGTATTTGCTACTTTAATGCGACAAGGTTTGAAGAAAAAAATGAGAAGATTAGAACATAAAAGCTAAATGATGAAGGTGTTCAGCTCATAGACACGTAGGTCAGGTGAACCAAAAGCATCTATAGTAGTCCTTGTGTGCAGGCAGCAAACATTTTCCACAGTACTAGTTAGTGGGCTGGTGATGATACTCTGTCGCCTCAGGCCACAACTTGTCATTCGCAAGTACGGGGTAGACTGAGCCTCGTGGGTGGTCACTAAACTATCTGCTGGTGAGAGTTGAGTGGTAAAAGCTAACATTGGCCCAAACAACCACATAATTTGCCAAGCCATCCTTAACTACGCCTCTCTCATTCTCAAGTCTGAGATCTCTCTTAAGTGTTTCCAAGAAACCCAAGAGGCATTGCACGTTGTAGGCCTAATGATGGGCATGCGGGTAATTACAGCATTCTTAGATATGGCAGCATGAGTGGTTATACTGCTCACACGCCGACCTGGCACTTTCTTGGTGCCTCAGTTTCTGCCACGTCTTTAGACTTTCTTCAGGTTGAGTTGTGCCTTAGACGTGTGCTGTTTGGCCTAGGAAAAAAAAAAACCTGACATTACACAACCATAGTACACTGTCATGGGCTTGTCTGTTGTGCACTGGCATTTTATCTGGTTGAGGAATGAAAATAAATCTTGTGAAGGAAAGCATTTGATAAAAATCAGTCTCATTTAGTCAGCTCAAACTCAGAGAGCGTTATCTCTCTTTTTTTAATATTGTTTGTCTCCGTCCTCCATTGAACTTAATGGAAAGCATATCTCACTTGTGAAACACTGAGTGATTTGAAGCAGTGCTAGAATTCAGTAACTTATTTGAGACCTGGCAGTGTGGTGGTTTACACATTCGCCTTTGCAGTGAAGGGTCCCTGGTTTGATTCCAGGTGGGGACACAAGCCCCTCTCACCATGGAGGGTTGCACAGGAAGGGCATCCGGAGTAAAACCTCTGCCAAATTACCAGTGCAGATTCATCCTCTGTGGTGACCCCTTGGTGGAGAATACAAGGGAGCAGCTGAAGGTACATTTTCAAGTGAGACCTGGCAATCAGAGACATGTACTCATATTCAGGAAGGGATTTTGATTGGATTGTAGGAAAAAAAATGGTACCAATAAACAAATAAACAAACAAACAAATAATGGACACCACAACACACACTTACTCTGGCCAGAACCAGCCCACTGCATTGCATTGCTAAGTGTGAAAATTGCAGAGAAGTAAAACATATCTCCAGTTTCTCGATAAAATGCAGTTATTCTCTTTGTGGTTGCTTCTGTAGCTCTACAGTGAATGATAATGCACATGTTACAAGACGGTTTAGTAAGAGTGAGCATTCACTTGTCATTCTTTGCATTAAATTAAATTGTCCCTGTAATGTAGCGGTTTAGATATTTGCCTTCCAAGCGAAAAGTCCCTGGTTCGATTCCAGGACACAGGCCCCTCTCACCATGGAGGGTTGTGCCAGGAAGGGTTTTCGGGGTAAATCCTCTGTTAGATTACCAATGCACATTAATCCACTGTGGCGACCTCCCCACCTCTTCTACTGCTTGTTAGTTCAGATTTCTAATCAGCCAACCAGATGGCAGCAATTGAATGCACTTAGGCATGTAGGCATGGGCAAGATGACCTGCCGAAGTTCAAAGTGAGCGTCAGAATGGAGAAGAAAGGTGATTTAAGTGACTCTGAAATGTGCCCTGGTTGTTGGTGCCAGACAGGGTGGTCTGATTATATCAGAAACTGCTGATCTACTGGGTTTTTCCCACACAACCCTCTCCAGGGTTTACAGAGAATGGTCCATAAAAGAGAAACTATCCAGGCAGTGGCAGCTCTCTGTGTGAAAATGTCTTGTTTATACCAGAGGTCAGAGGAGGACAGCCAGAGTACTTTGAGCTGACAGGAAGGCAACAGTAGCTCAAAAACCAAGGAAAGCAGAAGAGCATCTCTGAACACACAACATGTCGAGCCTTGAAGCAGATGGTCTACAGCTGCAGAAGACCACACGGGCACCACTCCTGTCAGTGGAGAACAGGAAACTGAGCTGACGGTTCACACACGTTCACTAAAATTGGGCAACAGATGACTTGAGAATTGTTGTCTGCTCTGAAGAGTCTTGATGAGTCCCTCGAAGAGCCACTGTGATGGGAAATCTTGAAATCATGTCTTTACTGTTAAAGGTTTCTTTGAAATCAGATTGCTGATTCATGTTTAGTATTATATTATCCTGTGGGTTACTGCGACCTAGCTTGTGTGTGTGTGAACTGGTTTGAAGCAGTTTTCCTCTTGCTCGTGACTCTGAGTGGCATTGAGAGAAAAGACTGTTTATATTCACACTGTCTGCTGTGTGTTCTGCTTTGCTACAAATGTGTGCGCTTACAATTCCTCAGGGCCAGACACTATTCAAGCCATGTGCTGAACTTGTTGTCTGACTTCTTTGCAATGAATATTAAAAAAATAATTTCAAATTGGTTTCTTGAACATGACAATGAGTACACTGTACTCAAATGGCCTGCAAAGTCACCAGATCTCAATCCAACAGAGCGCCTTTGGGATGTGGTGGAACCAGAGAATCGCATCATGGACGTGCAACTGACAAATCTGCAGCAACTGCGTGATGCTATCATGTCACTGTAGACCAAAATCTCTGAGGAATGTTTCCAGCAACTTGTTGAATCTGTGCCATGAAGAAATACCGAAGTTCTGAAGGCAAATGGGGTCCATCACAGTACAAGGCGTATCCAATGAGAGCCTTGACCTATGCAATAACATATTGCATAGGTTACATAAATGTATTAATTCTTTGCATTTGCTGGCCTTTAACGCCACATAGCGTTGAAAGTGATGGATTGTTAGAAGACCTATTGTCTCGAGCTGCATGAGGCACACAAAGGAAGAAGAAAATGGGTCAGTAATGAAGAAGCCACATATCCACAGGCAAACTTCTTCTCACAGCAGCTTCTAGATTTGCTATCAGCAATATTCAGCAAACTGAATACAAAACTGCACATTTTATTTGACATGCATTTCATGAAATGCTTTCGGCTGCTTCCTTGTATTTTCTCCCAAGGGGTCACCACAGCAGATTAATCTGCATTGGTAATTTGGCAATGTTTTTTTTTTAATGCTGGATGCCCTTCCTGATGCAACCCTCCAAAGTGAGAGGGGCTTGTGTCCCCACATGGGATCAGACTAAGGATCTTTGCTTGTAAGGTGAATGCATAAACCACTACACATTTCACGACATGCAAGACATTCAAATTGGTGCACACTGTTACTGATTCATTTAAAGTTTCTAAGTTTGGTGACTTTATTTGTGTTTACTTAGCTATTTTCATTAAATTCTTATTATAGAAAGTCTACACACCTAACACACTAAATATACCAGGTCTTTCTGATGTAAAAAAAAAATTAGAACACACTAAATCATTTCCAGACTTTCTCCACCTTTAATGTGACCCATAAAACATACAATTCATTTGAAAAAGAAACAAATCTATTACTGGTAAAATATAAAAAAATAAAAAATGTGCAATAAGCTGGTTGCATAAGTGTGCACACCCTAAAACTGCTTTGTTGGAGCACCCTTTGCTTTAATTACAGCATTCAGTCCTTTTGGGTAGGAATCTATCAGCGTGGCACATCTTGACATGGCAATATTTGCCCACTCTTCCTTGCAAAAGTGCTCCAGATCTGTCAGATTGTGAGGGTATCTCTTGTCCACAGCCCTCTTCAGCCCTACCTACACCATGGCAAAACAGTTTGCCATGGTGTAGGTAGGGCCAATGTTCCTAGCCTTGCTTCCCCTCCACCTGGTCTCTTGCACAAACAATATATCTACCTTCCTTCTCTCCATCATATCAGCCAGCTCTCTCCCTTTACCAGTCATAGACTCTACATTTAAAGTCCCTACTCTCACCTCCACCCTCCTACCTTTCCTTCTCTCTCTCTGTCTCCTAACACGCTTTCCCCCTCTCCCCCTCCTTGGTCTTCGGCCAACAGTAGTATAGTTTCCACCGGCACCCTGTTGGCTAACGGCACTGGAGGCGGTCGTTGTTAACCTGGGCCGCAACCAATCCGATGTTATGAATCCGCATATTTGATTTGGCAAAGATTTTATGCTGGATGCCCTTCCTGACGCAACCCTCCCCATTTACCTGGGCTTGGGACCGGCACTAGGACTACACTGGCTTGTGGGCAACTGTGGCT
>VUQH01025231.1:10184-33560 GCA_015106775.1 Etroplus canarensis
CGCAAGCAAGCCGTGTTATGAATCCGCATATTTGATTTGGCAAAGATTTTATGCTGGATGCCCTTCCTGACGCAACCCTCCCCATTTACCTGGGCTTGGGACCGGCACTAGGCTTGTGGGCCCCTGTGGCTGGCTTCTCTTCAGGTCACCCCACAGATTTTAAATTGGATTCAGGTCCGGGCTCTGGCTGGGCCATCCCAAACCTTGAATTTTCCCTGGATGAAGCCGTTCTTTTGTTGATTTGGATGTATGCTTGGGGTCCCTGACTAAAGCCCCAGGCAATCCCAACGCATGATACTGCCACCACCATGCTTCATAGTGGGTATGGTTTTCTTCTGGTGGTGTGCAATGTTGTTTTGTGTTCCAAACATACCTTTTGGCATTGTGGCCAAAGGTTTCATCAGACCAGAACACATTTTCCTAAATGCGTTTAGGAGACCTGATGCATTTTATTTGCAAAATGTATCCTGGCTGGGATGCTTTTCTTTGTAATAAAAGGCTTCCATCTTGCTAATAAAGTCCAGACATATAGAAAATACAGGAGATACACAGCCAGCACCTGCCAGAAGTTCCTGCAGCTCCTTCAGTGCTGCTGCAGGCCTCTTGGCAGCCTCCCTGACCAGTTTTCATCTTGTTATTTCATCAACTTTCGAAGTGCCTCCAGTCCTCAGTAACATCCTGGTTTATTTTTTATTTTACATCAGAAAAACCTGGTATTTTAACAAGAGTGTGTAGACTTTCTATACCCACTGTAAGCAGTATCTGTAGCTGTTGGTGTCCCTCCCCAGCTCCTTGTAAGCCCAATAGAAACACGCTGATATTTAAATAGTACGTGCTCCTTATGTTTTGCTAACTTAACTAAAATTTAGACTGTAATTCTACTATATATTGTTTTTTTTTTTTACTACAATGGAATGACTCTTGCTTGTACTTGTCGTGCAATACATTACATGCCAGCAACCAAGTTTCATCTTGAAATTTCCCGGCAGTACCTGAATGCACCGTGCATTGGGGAGATGGGTGGTGTGACGTCACGGTGCCCTGTGGGAGTTTGTGTAGCTTCGACAAACTGCGCACAAACCAGTCCGGCTCGCAGGGGGGTGAGGAACGTTTGTGAGGCGCTTTGGGGGGGCTGTGGTGTCAGCATGACGTCCCTTCACGTTCTGGCTAACGTCCCGCTGTTTTTATAAAGTTACAAAAAGCCGCTGGCGACCCGAGCGGACGCTCCTGGATTCGTGCCCGTTACTTCACAGCCGTCATCACTGGCTCGCCCTGCCGGTCAGTCCTGGATGGGCTTCGGCGACTTCTCCGCCCCGCGGTTAATGAACGGGTCCCTGCCTCCGCGGAGCGGCCGGCGTCTACCCCCGGGCGGTCTCGCATGAACCGCGGAGCGGCGGCGGCGGCGGCGACGAGGAGGGGTCGGAGGCTCCGCCGGCAGAGCCGGGCTTCAGGATGAAGGTGCCGAGAGGAGGACTCCTGTTCCTGGCGACGTGCCTGGGTTCGCTCTTCGTGCTTGTGCTTTACTTTCAGAGCATCACCAAACCAGGTAGGACCGCACTGAGAAGTGTATCACTGCGCGGCACGCCTGCTCAATGACTTTTTAAAGTAGTAAAGCTTCGAGTGCCCCCTTTGTTTTCTCCACCAAAGGGGTTAATCCACATTGGTAATTTGGCAAAGTTTTTATTTAGGCTGGATGCCCTTCCTGATGCAGCCCTCCTCGGTGAGAGGAGGCTTGTGTCCCCACCAGGAGGACGAATTTGTAAACTATGTATTAATGTGTTTATATTGTGGCCCAGGGGGGTAGAGCGGGCGTCCCACAAACAGAAGGTTGGTGGTTCGATCCCCGGCTCCTCATACACGCCTCCTTGAGCAAGATTCTGAGCCCCAGACTGGTCCTGATGCACCCACAGGAGTGTGTGGGATAGTTAAAAAGCACCTAAGTGCTGAGTGAATGAGGTTTGTAGTACAAAAGCCCAGTTCCTTTTACCAAGTGCTCTTACACTAGGCATGTTATCTTGGTAAACAGTCATTTGGACACAAATAGCAACACTGGCACACCTGTGTGTGTGTGTGTGCATAATGAATGTGAATGAAACGCTCTGTATAAGCTCACAGTGAAAAGCGGAACGCTTTATGCTCCTGGAGACCCCTCCCCACATTCCTGTGCCATAACCCTCCTCTCCTCCTCGTACCTCTCCTCTCCCTTTGTTCCCCCCTCTCGACACAGAGAAACCGCTCAACTCCCGAGGGAATGCAGGGCGAGGAGTCAGAAAGGGGGAGAACGAGAGGTAGAGATGCGATTTGGAGGCATTCTATCAAATACGAAAGGGATGTGCTCGGGGTCCGGCGTGGCTTATCAGGAAGAGAAAAGATGGAGGAAGGTGATCATTTTTTTGGCAGTCAGTGTGAGGTTTGATTGAATGGTATCCATTATAACCCTCCATTCTTTGTATTTTCCCCGGAAAATGTAAAAAGCAAGAGTTTATTGAAACAAGTGCAAGCATAAATGGAACTGGAGCACACAAGGCCAAAACAGAGTTTGTACAGCTCTAACAATCTCAGAAGTTTAATGTTTTTTCTTTCCAAAGCTCTTCTTTGGATGTTGGCTGCCTTTTGTTCTGTTCTCTGTCAAGATGATACCACACTGCTTCAATAATGCTGAGGTCTGAGGTCTGGGCTCTGGGGAAGGCCGGTCCATGACCGATGGTGTTCCTTTGTCTGTTTTTCTATCCGAGTCAGCTTTTACTGCATTGGCAGTGTGTTTGGGATAAAAAATGAAGCCATTGCCCATCAGACACATTCCAGATGGTGGCGTATGGTGGATCAGAATCTGATGGTACTTTTTTGCGTTCATAATTCCATCAATTTTGACAAGATCCCCAACCCCTCTGGTTGAAATGCAGCCCCAGTCCATGCCAGAGCCTCCACCGTGTTTTACAGATGGCTGTAAAACTGATGTGTCTCTTATTTGACCTGCGCAACCAGCAGTTTCAAATTCAGATTCTTCACTCCATGAGACCTGTTTCCACTGAATTTCAGTCCAGTTCGTGTGTAATATTGCATACCTTAGACTTTTCGCTGTGTTTCCCTTCCTTAAGAACGGCTTGTTGACAGCCGCCCTTCCATTTCTTCAAACAGTAGTTGGATCAGCTGAAGGAGCAGATGGATCCTGCAGGTCCCGTGTCAGGTCTTTGCCGGGGACACAAGCCTCTCTCACCATGGAGGGTTGCATTAGGAATGTCATCTGGTGTAAAACCCCTGCCAAATTACAGATGGTGATTAATCCACTGTGGATACCCCTTGGGGATGATACAATGGAGCAGCCAAAAGTACACACACTATATAGCATCACCCTCTTAATAGCCTAAGTCATATTTTACAAGTTTTTCAAAAAAACAGTAGCATATGCTGGTTTAGGCAAAAAAACAAACAAAATTTTTGTCAAAAAATGATTTAGGCCATCATTTTAAGAAGGCGACTTTATACACTTCTTCTTTTGTCCACCACTTGTCCAGCTTCCTCAAATATTTTAAGAACACGCTGCACGCCACGCTGAGATATATCAATTTGTTTGTCCAGTACCTCTCAGGAAATCACCTCGTTGGTGCAGAAATACCACTTTATGGCTGTCACACTGTGTTACCTTCTCATTTTTTCACAGAGTCAAATAAAGAGATGGGAACAAATTGTTTTTGCACCTGGCTGCTAGTAACAAAGTGCCTATAGATGAAATATATAATCAGTTTTTTTTGCCAGGTTGTCTGTTATGTGTAGAACCAACACTGGTTCATCCCTCGTGTTAGGTGACTTTCGAATGCTTGAATGATTCATAGGTCAGTTTTTAACGGCTTAAGAAACAATAAAACATTCCTCTGAATATGGTCAGGTAGAAGGACTGGACTGGAAATGAGTGAAAAACCAGTCAAAGTCCAAATTAAAACTTTGAAAGACCTTCTAAAAGTCTGGAGAACTTCTGCTTAAGAGCACTGCAGAGTCAATATAGTTTTGCATTTATTTTGTTTTGAGTTTTTGTTTGGAATTCAGTCTAGCTTCAGTTAGTTTCTGGAGTGGCTTTGCTTGCTGCAGTTTAATTTTTATTGTTTGAAAATCTTTAATTTTAGTTTGGTTTTTATTAATTTAAGTGTTAGTTTTAGTTTTCTTAATTATTATAATATGGATGGTATTTGTCAGGGGAAGATTTGAGGTCTTTAGATCTGAAATTACAATAGAAACAACACTTTGTGAAGGCAGATGAGTCACAGTCATGTAGACTCATTAAACAGATGCACCAAAGCCTCATCAGACAGGCTGTATGACAAAGACTAGAACTAAGGATATTTCCTGTATATTTTTATTTTATTTTAGTTAGTTAGTTTCCTAAGCCCATGATGTTGTTTTTGGTAGTTTTGATTTTTCCAAAAAGTCTAGTTTTTATTTTTATTTCAGTTAACTAAAATTATTTTTCTCATGTAGTTTTACTTCTTAGTTTTATTTTTAGTTAACTATAATAATCTTGGAGCGCTTTAAAAAATTACTAGAAAGTCTGGGTCCTTGGAAGCAAAACAGAAAGAAATGAGAGGTGGCTGAAGACTTTAAACAACAAAATAATGCTCCCCACCTGAATAACCTGGAACTCGCACTGATTCGGAAAAACCATTAAATCGCGTTTTCTAGCTGTCAGCGGCAGACACACAAACCACATGTTGCCAGCCCTACAAGCAGCACACTTCAGCACTCTCATTTACCTCCGCCTACAAGCCCTGTGTACCCTTACTGCCTGACCCGTTTGGGCATGCCTGCTTTAGAGCCCCACCAGTAGTAAAAGAATGCCACATGAAAAGTCAGTTGAAACCACATTAAAGATGACTAATTCACAGGATATCCACAGAGCATGGGGCTCTGTTAATGATTGTGTATCTAGTCAGTGTGAGATTAAAAAGCAGCAGCAAAGTCTTGAGTTTGGGGTATTTCCTGTTGCATTTCATTCGCTGCTCGTCTCTCTTTCAATTTGGCCAGAAGTGAAGCAGGACTGAAGGATTTATTCCGTGTTTACTGCATTTTTAGGTACTTTTCAGGCTACTTTCTTGAGTTATTAATGAGGTTTTTCCATATTTCAGGCTTCATCCAAAACGCACCGTATAAATATGACTTCAGTGAGAGGACAGATATTGTGTGATGAGTAGCAAAAGAACTACTGCTGCCGTGTCTACAAATGCTTAAGTAAAAAATGTGAATTTTAGACCTGACAACAACACTTGATATTCAGCACTACAGCTGCAGTCAGAGGATTTCTGCTGTCCTAATTTACGCAGATTTGGAATTAAATTGGGCATGGTGTTTTGTGTCATGGTCTGATGGTAACTTTCCAGCTCCTCATCAACATTTTACTGTTTTTAATGCTAGTTTGTACTTATATATACATATATATACTTATATATACTTCCTTATATACTTCCTTCATTTCTTCTTTTCCCCACCCTAGTCTTGATTGAGTTCACCTGTACCCTAGCGTACCTCTTCTCCCTGGTATGTAGTGTTTTCACTCAGTGTACACTGTATGGACAAAAGTGTTGGGCTGCTGCTCTTAATCAATTAATTCAGATGTTTCATTCAGTCCCATTGCCACAGGCATAGAAAATCAAGTCTTGCAGTCTGCCTTTACAGCCATTTATAGAACATGTAATGTCAGGGAGCGGGGTTGCCAAATGCTGAGGCGCATAGTGTGTAAAAGTTACCAATAAAAGTCGTGCACCAGGAGCTTGATGGCATGAGTTTCCATGGCTGAGCAGCTGCATGCAAGCCTCACATCTCCAAACACAATACCAAACGTGAGATGGACTGACTGCACTGTGGAAACTGTCAAGTTTGTTAGAGGAGGGATAATTGTATTCAGTTTTTTTTTTCTGGGGTTGGCCTGGGCCCCTTAGTGTGAGTGCAGAGAAATCTTGCTGCTTCAGCTCACCAAGCCATTTTGGACAATTCTATGCTCCCAACTTTGTGGGAACAATTTGGGGAAGACCCTTTTCTGTTCCAGCATGACTGTGCCCCCAGTGCAAGCTTCATAAAGGCATGGTTGGATGAGTTTGTTGTGGTAGAACTTGACTGGCCCACACAGAGCCCTGACCTCAACCTCATTAAACACCTTTGAAATGAACTGGAACAGATTGAGAGCCATTTGCTCTCGTCCAGCATCAGTGTCTGACCTCACAAATGCTCTTCTGGATGGATGGGCAAAATTTCCCACAGACACAGCTTCGCAGGAGCAGAGGAAGCACGGATTTAGAATGGGATGGTATAAAAATTCTTGTAGGTGTAATGTGTTGGTGGCTCAATACTTTTGTCCCTAAAGTGTTGTGTGTATGGACAGCTATGTGAAGAAGCACAATGCAGACAGATGTTTGAAAGTTCCCAAATAGGTATAATTCTTTTGACTGTTTTACGTGTTGCAGTCTGAAATGTTAGATGGCATTTTCTACATTTTAATAAGTTCCTCTTTTGCAGCCAGCAGAAATCAGTCCTTAAATGACTGATATTACAGTGAAAGTGAAATGATAAGAGAAAAAAAACAAGCAAGCAAAATTCTCATGAAAAGAGGCTTCTGTATTTTTACCCTGGCTGTTTTCGAAGTCTTGCTTTCTTTCACAAGCAGTTGATAACAGCACGGCCCTGAAAATACTTCTCGGCATGTGTTTTGTCATGGGACAAAACGTCATTGAAAATTTAGCCCGTTAGGCTATAATTATTTTAATCGTATCATATTATAGACTGTCAGCTTGTTTTTATGTGCTTCTAAAGAAAATTCTGGACCCTGGTCATAGCAAGCACATTTAAAAGGTGTGTGATGATTTGTGTTGTTTGCACGGCTTCGTAGCACACAAGGGGTGCTTTTGTACTTTGACTGGAATCCTTGTGACCAGTTTTGGTCAGATCCTGACTCAGAAAGCTGGATGGGATATCAGTGACAGTGAGCCGATCTACACCTGATTCATTCATTTCAGTTGTATGTTGTTCACTATTTTGCAGTAGGTGCAGTGCGCCTTTTGCTAGAGGGATGCCTAACGTACAGAGGAGAAAGCAGTTTAGAGGTATTTTACTCTAGCTACACAGACAGCTTTTATTTGTGTGCTTGCAGTACTTTTTAAAGCGACACGCAGCACTGATCTGTTGTGGTGAAGAGCTGAGCGTGAAAGTGAAGCTGTCGCTATATGTTCCAATCCTCATCGGTGGCCATATGCTGTGGGTTGTGACCAAAAGAATGAGATTCAGGCGGATGAATTGAGCATCCTCTAATGGGTGCCTGGGCTCTCCCTTAGAGAAAGGATGAGGAGCTGAGTCATTTGGGAGTCGAGTGACTGCTCCTCCGCATCGAAAGGAGCCAGCTGAGGTGGTTCGGGCATCTGTATTGGATGCCTCCTGGGCAGACCCAGGAGGCGCTGGAGAGATAACGTCTCTCAGCTGGCTTGGGAGCACCTCGGTATCCCCCTGGAAGAGCTGGAGGAGGTGGCCAGGGAGAAGGAGGTCTGAGTGTCTCTGCTTAGATGAGGAAAATGAATGGATGAGGGGTTTATTCGGTTAGGAAAGCAATGTTTAAATTCAGCCTGATGGTATCTTACAAATATAAAACTGATTAATTAATACTGATATTGGATCAGTACTTGGTACTTAAACCAAGGTATCTGTTTTGCACTGGGACTGGAAAAAGTTAAATAGGTGCTTCCGTACCTGTGACCTGCTTCCTGCACTCTTCACTGGCTTTGTAACGCTTGACGTGGCTTCTGTGAAAATACACGGTGCACACATGCTTTAGCAGCGCTTCTGGTGGAATCAGCTGTAACCGTCGAGTTGCATGAAATCAGCTCCCATCGTTTTCTGTTTATTTTAGCTGGAAAAGTTGCTATAAGAGTAGAGTGGAAATACGACATGAATCACGTAACCTTCGTCTGCACCGTTTAAAATTTGTGTTAAATTACTGGCAGCTGTGGTTGCCAGTAGTTCACCGTAAAAATCATGATGAAGTTATGTACTGTTCCTTGATTTATGGTAATTTAATGTCTCTGTAACAGTAATATACTATTTTGGATTTTACAGTCTATTACTGTTGCCATTTGACAGTTTATTTTTACTTTAATTAATTATTTTTTACAGTGTATGAAAGAAACGAGTAATTTCTTCAATTCTTTTTTCCTTTTGGGGTTTGCCTGCCGCTCTCTCAACTTGATCTCCTTCTGCATTGGTTCAGTGTCACCTGACAGGGGATGTGGCTATGATCCAGCTCCAAATGCTTAAAGGAAGTGGATGGGAACAGTTATTAATTGATATTCTTTTGAGCATTTTCACTATGTCTGGATGGTACACTTCTTTAACACTGGCCTACAAGTGAAATGCAGCTGCATTTACTTGTGGGAATAATCATGCTTTGTCTGTAGGGGAAATTGCTTCCAGTAATTGTATGTGACTGTTCATGGAGGATTGTGTAACCAGTGTCAGACATTGCTGATTAGTTCAAATTTTATGGTCAGTGTTTCATCACTGCAGTGCTGTCATAACTCTCCCAGCCTTATGAATTTTTGTAACACTTTGCTCTCCTAATAGAACAATAGTACTTTGTCTCCATGGCTGTATAGATGATTAATAGCAACAGAAACCATAGAGTGCTGTAGTCCAACACCAGCATCGTAGCAATACAAAAATTATTTTTAATGCATAGTGATTCATGTAACTTTCCCTACTATTAAACTTATTTTCTCAGAGTGGCCAGGAAGCACAGTGAATATGATTGTTGTGCTTCCATTGTCTGACTTCCTATGGCAACACCCTGAGTTTGGTGCTTAGGAAAGAAATATGAGTCCAGAGCGGTGTTATGAACTCATGTCAAGTCATGACAGATGTATTACTCTATCAAATTCTAACTTACATAGGAATGTGACTCGCACGCAGATATATGTAAGTAATGAGTAATATTTATACTGGAATATGATTTGTCTCTTTGACACAGATGACTGTTTTGCTTGTGCAAGCTTGTAAATCAGTAGTGGAGTGTGGTGAATCAGTTTAGCTCCAAGTGCAAGCGTGTCAATAGATGGTACCAACATGATGTAATTCTGAGGGTGACAGACAGCCGTCTTTATTTCTTAAGCTGTCACATTTGACACACGTGTCCCTTACTGCTCTGCTTAAAACTGATTCATTTTATAGTCTAATCAAGAAAAATGGGAAATGGACTGGTGCTTACAAAGCGCTTTTCTACTTTAACTGAGCACTAAAAGTGCTTTTTACTACAAGCCTCATTAACCCACTCACACAGCACTTTAAGCCTTGAAGCCTTTTTAACTATCATGCACACATTCACACTCTGATGGACACATTGGGAGCAGTTTGGTTCAGTGTCTTGCTTTGGCATGTAGACTGGAGAAACCAGGTATCGAACTGCCAACCTTCTTGTTGGAAGATGACCCGCTCTACCTCCAGAGCCACAGCGTGTTCTTGAACTCCACTACCAGAGAAGTTCACATAAAATCAGCCGTATTTAACCCCTCCATCAGGTCATCAGCTATCTGAAACAAGCTGTTTCAGCTCCTCTCAATTTGCGGCTCTTTTCAAGCCAACTTTATTCTGATTGGCTGGTCTTTGAGAATAGAGAATAGAGATTTGAACAGCTGATAGATGGGACTTCTGTGCTCACAGTCAGAACAGTGTGCCTGTGACGACAGTGACATATTACAGAGTTAGGAGTAAAAGAACCTGTCTGAAACAGAGCATTTAAAGCAATCTGAAGTCTGAGCTTTTGGCTCATAGGACCATACCTCAGAGTAGGGGGGTTGCCAGCAACTAATTTACTAGTTATTTAAACAGAAAAAGTAGTTGAAATTAAACTGGATGAAATTAAACTGTTTGGACACACATTATGCATTTATGAGGCATTTGAAACTGTTAATCACATTCTTTAATAACCAAACTGTGTTCTAGACGTCACAGAAATGTGACACTTCTGGGTGGAGCTTACCATTGTGCACACACACCGTCAGATTAGTGAGCAGAGTGTGGCTGACATTAGCAGAGCTAAGAGCAGCAAACTTTCCTCACAGGTTAGCACCGATCAGGCATAACATTAGGACCACTGACAGGTGAAGTGAAGAACACTGAATATCTCTTCATCATGGCACCTGTTAGTTATATTAGGTAACAAGTGAACAGTTTGTCCTCAAAGTTGACATGCTAGAAGCAGGAAAAATGGGCAGAGTAAGGATTTGAGTGAGTCTAATGAGGGCCAAACTGTGATGGTTAGGCGACTGGGTCAGAGCATCTCCAAGACTGCAGCTCTTGTGGGGTGTTCCCGTTCTGCAGTGGTCAGTATCTGTCAGAAGTGGTCAAAAGGCAAGAACAGTGGTGAACTGACGACAGGCTCACTGATGTACCTGGGGCAGCAAAAGGGGGACCAACACGATATTAGGCAGGTGGTCATAATGCGATTCCTGTTTGGTGTATTTCTCCAGTCTAGTGGTTACAGTCTGACATATAGCTGCTCATTTTCTCCATCCAAGTACTGCGGTTCACATGGCTGTCATCTTTAAGCCTCGTTGTTTCCAACTTTCCATCACAGACAGAGACGTGTTTTCCGCCTGCTGAGGATGTAGTGGTGGGTGGTTGTTGAAACTCAAAAACAAGAGTTTGCCAGTGTTGTACACTGATTAAACAGGATTAACTGGTTTAACCAACTAGCATTTTGGGTGTTTACTAATGAGGTCAGCAACGTTTAACCATCACTACTTTAGTGTAGTGGTTCTCGAGCCATGGGGTGCAGAGCCACTACAGGGGGGTTTGGACAATAGGTGACAAATGAAGGGATGCTAAGTTGAATATGATATTTTTAAAGAAAATAAACAATGTTTCGCACTGACTTTTATTTACGTAAAAATTCAATTTGGATACTTTTTTAATTATTATTCATTGATACAAATTATGGGGTGAGAAATTTTTAGCTCCTCCAGTCGAGGGACTGCTGAGCTGATGCCTTAGCGAGGTGTCTGTCTGTCTGTCCACAATTCTCAAGAGGTGCTGCTCCTCCTACAGTATTTGTCAGATTTTAGTGAAACATGGACACAGTGATCACCTAATGGGTCTTCAAGCAAATTATGCTCAAGGTCAAGGTTACATTTGTCATTTTATGGGCAGTTTTCTGTTTTTTTTTATACGTAAACGCTGTCATTGGCTTTTGGCTTCTAACTAGGGGTTTGTCAGAAAAATTTTAAGAATCACGTCTTTAGAGACGTTATCTAAGGACACGTGGCACTCGGAGAATTCTACAAAAACAAAAACTGTGGCTGGCTGTGGGGGCGGCTGCTTGTTAAAGCCATATTTGCGGAACAGAATGGGCAAACTTTCCAAACAATATTATCAGATTTGACTGGTGATTCTTAACATACATTTTTATGTCTTTGTACTAATAATGCTTCAAAATAACTGCTCAGGTAACTGCCTGGAGGTGTTTGAAGATGGCTGATGGGTTGAGAGATTTGCTTCTAGATGGATTTTAGTTACTTGCAAAGAGCGACCTCATTATTTGAAAGCCTGAACTTGTTTGATAATGATCATCCATATGACAAGAAAAAAGGGCCCCTGCGGTGTAGCAATGCTTGATGCTTTTTGTTGAGGGATTCAGATTATCACTCGGTAGAAGGATCAGTCAGTTTCTTGTGTCAAGAGGAAGTCGGCACCATATTTATCACTCCTCAGGCTCTGAAATGTTGGGCTCGGACATCAAAGCATGAACAGTAAATGAATTCCACCAGCTGTTGTGTGCTAAATTAATTTTGCTGATTGATTACAGAAGCGTCGCTATCACTACTACTTATAATTAATTGAAAAAGGAGAAAAAAAGCCCTGCCTGAGAGCCAGTGTAAAACATTTCAGAAACAGTGAAATTTCCCTGACATGTGCTATTTCCACTCAGCCGCTTATTAGACAAAACATCACTTGAACTAAAATAGGTGAACACCCCGTTTCTGTTTCCGCTCAGTTTTGCTTTCATGTGGCTGCCTTGACCCAAAAGTGATGCATCAGTGTCAGCCAGTGTGTGGGTGTCTTTTGAATGTTTACATTGCTATGCCAAAGCCATGCCTTTGTGTTGAGTGGCAGTGGGCGCTGTGAAGAGTCGTCAAAGGCGGGGCCAACTTGTCAGCATGTAAAAGTGTCATGAACTGTTACCCTAAGTGCGACAGTTGGAGGTGTTTCTGCTCTTTTGGCTTGACACAGGAAACTCTTCTGTCATTAACATGATACATGATACATGATACTTAGAGTTTGATAAAACATCCTTTTTTTTAAGCTGAGTTAATCATCCCAGGCTGAGACAGGCTGACCCTGAGCAGGGGCCGGGCGTGCTAAAGCCATCACTTCTCAACCTTGAAATCTTTTTTCAGCTCATGGTACTGTTTGCTCTACATTCACCCTCCCCAGCTGTTTTCCACTTCATTAGCTGGGGACATACTCTAGGGTGGGAAAACTCCCCTCTGTGATTTCCAGCTACGGGAGACAATAGCAAATTGTTCGGCCAACAAGCCTGCAGGCACCTGAACAACATCAGTCGTCCTGTTTACACCACGCTGCTGTTTCAAGTCTGGAGCGGGTCGTCCCCGCTGCCATCGCACGCAGGATAGTGATATCGGCTGAATGCACGCTAAACTCGAAAAGCAAACTGTCTGGGTTGTGAAGGCTGTTTTGACAGGCATCGTTGATGTTTCGCGCTGGCTGAATCCTCTCTGGTTCTTCTGACAGTGACAGATTCCACATCACAACTCTAAACAGGGGTGACGTCAAGGCCCCGCCCTCTGTCGTCTCACCCTCATGTAGTGCAATTCATTACTTTTCACCTGAACATATTCTAGGAACACACAGTGTAATCGTTGTCAGTTTGCCCCACAACCACACCCCGTTCATGTCCATTCATACCCACAGTTGATCCCTGTAAACTGAACAAACCTCATGTTCTTGCATGCACGCTGCCACTTATTCTCTGTTAGCAGTGCAGCGGTTGTGACGCACGTTTGTGATGTCTTTAAGGTCTCCCACAGGCTGTTTGTACTGCCTCACTCTGTGGGGTGTATCCAAAGTCTATTTGTGAATATTCCAAATGTGCTCTATGCTGGAAATCAGCAAGCCTCCTGGCTTCTGCTCCTTTATTAAACCACTAACATATTAAGGGCTGTGTTTTTTAAGGGCACACCAAAGCATAAGTGGATTCATATGCACAGACAAGAGCGGGAGGCTTGTGTCTGAAGCTCTTAAAGATGATGTGATTTTTTTTTTTGGTGTGGTCACACTCCCCCTGACCTTATTTGTTCTGCTGAAAGCTAGAAGCACTACTGTCATTTTAATCCCCCCCCCCGGGATTAAATAAAGCATTCTGAGTCACGTTTTCTGTTGTGATGTGTTTGTAGCATTTTCTGTACTTCTCAACTTTTTGTTTTTGAGGTTTACCAAACAATAACTACTGCTGGTATTTTAAGAGCCATGAGTGCAGATATCATACTGCCGTTGTTTCACACATGGGTTAAGTTTGACTTAAGCCCAGCTACAGATCAAGTGTACTGTTAAGCCAGCAGCATTCGAAGAGGAGGCAAATATTTGTCCATGCATGGTTAAGTTCTTTATATTCATAGGCAGCTTTTCATTTTTTGGGATTTTGAAGACATGGCTTGAATACTAAGGATTTGTCATTCATGTCCCTGCATCTTTGCTGGCCACCACTACTGAGGTTCAGCAAAACTAAGAGGGTAAGGTGCCAGGTGAAAGATGTGGACTATCCAAAGCAAGAGACAGAGCACAAGAGAGGTGAAGAAGAGAGTGCAGGCAGGGTGGAGTGGGTGGAGACGAGTGTCAGGGGTGCTTTGTGACAGAAGGATAGCAGCAAGAGTGAAAGGGAAGGTTTACAAGAGGGTAGTGAGACCTGCTATGATGTATGGTTTTGGCACTGACAAAAAGACAGGAGGCAGAGCTGGATCTGGCAGACTCAAAGTTGGAGTGACCAGGATGGACAGGAATCAGAATCAGAATACTTTATTAATCCCAGGGGGGAAGTTGTATAGGATTAGAAATGAGGGACAGCTCAGGTTGAGTGGTTTGAAAACAAACAGACACAAAGCTCAGATGGTTTGGAGGAGGGATAGTGGATATATTGGACAAAGGATGTTGAGGATGGAGCTGCCAGGCAGAAGGAGAAGAGGAAGACCACAGAGAAGATTCATGGATGTAGTGAAGGAGGACATGCAGAGGGTTGGTGTGAGGGAAGAGGATGCAAGGGACAGGGTGAGATGGAGGCAGATGATCTGTGGTAGCAACTGTGGAGTATAGGCTGAACAATGTCACAGTTGGAGAATGTGAAGAATCACATCACGGCAGTGATAGCATATCCCAGCTGTCCCTGACAGTGTTACAGAGAGACAGACAGCCCTTCACTCTCACACTCACATCCATACTTCACCTCAACCTTTAAGCCCATTTTCTTTGTTTTTGTCCACACTGAGGAGCGATCTTTTGTGAATAAACTTTATTAAAGCTGTAACTGGAGAAAAACCAATGGGGAAGACTCTGCAGTGGATGATTAAAACTGTCTGGCACCTCACTGACACCTGTCTGCTGAGCACCATTGTTATTGATGAGGTGAGTGTTTTTGCCCAGAGCCCAAATAGTAGCCTTTACTGGTTGCTTTTGCTTTTACTTAATTAGACCTTCAACCCCTTGAAAGCTTTAACAATGCTGTGTTTGTACAGTTGTGTATAATGACAGTAATTAGCGATGCACCACTAAAGGCAGATGGCCTCTCTGGCTCTGAGTATTAGCTACAGCGATAGCACAGATGGCTCACAGTCCATTGCATGTTTCGTTTTTGTTTCAGAGAAGAGTACAGATATGTGTCAGGTGATCCTAAACCGTCACGTCATTTTTTTGAGGTCTTTCAGGTGAAAAAGGATGTGATGACTTTCAAGAACCAGGTAGTCATGCTTGTGCAGCATGTTTGTAAGAATTGCGCAAGCGAAGACAACGAGAAAACCACCTCATCTTATCGGCCCGATCGCCATCTGCAGCCTGTCGCACATGGATATTGCAACAGCCCGGGTGAAGCTGTAGCAGACAGTCTGGCGGCCCGCTGCTCCTGATAACGCCATGGTCGCTTCCTGTCTTCACTTCTTCTTTTATTTTGGGACATTCTATTTTCTCTTTCAACTGTGTCATGAAACAGACTTTCACATACCTCTAACAAAGTGCATTAGATTGCAGTTTCCTTACCGCTCACGGAAACTTCCATTGATGAAGACAGGCGTTCTTTTTGCGTACAATTGAGTACCCCCTTTAAGTATATTTGGCACAAAATCATCCTCTGTGCCCTGTATGTATCATGACGACAGAGGGGAAGGGAAAGGGGAAGCTTCTTTGCCCGTAGAGAAGGGCACAGATTTTCATTTACAGGGAGGAAATGTTTTTAGAATACTTCCTAAATACAGTGACTATCTTTCTGTCAGCTGATGAGTCAGAGCTTTGTGCTTTCTGTTTATCATGACCCAGAGCAGTTTTACAGGCTTAATGGAACATTGCTTGTTTAGGAACCGAACAGAAGCTGGATCGACTGTTAGGCTACGTCTAATTTCAGCACAGGCCTGTGCTGGTGTAATAAGACTGTAGTCTCGACTGCTTCACTTCAACTGTCAGTATGGTGTCACTTCCTGGGTCGGAGAGGAAGTGGTGGTTGTTCTGGTGCATGTGATACAACACACACACACACACACACACACACACACCAAAAGGGGAAAAAAGTTCATGTTGATCAGAAGGTAGTAACCACAGCAGTGTACGTGGCCCTGTGAGGAATTATAAAATAAAAGAAGTGCTTTCTTAATGACTAATGGTGGATGTATTCTAGGTTAAACAATGTTTTGTGTTGTCAGCGGAGGTACAGCCGTATGTATTCTTTTCAGTGGACTGTGTACACATATTTTGAGATTGTGTCAAGATGGCACACCACCGTGCTTATCAGTCAGGAAAAAAAACAAACAGGAGATGCTGATGCTGGCTGAAGATGACAGATAGCCGTTACGAAGGTTTATCTGCTGTTTCACATCTCACTGAGGTGTTTAAAGTGCTCACTTTATTAGGCACAAAGGAGGATTAAATAACAACTCTGCATTATTACATAAGGAACACGTACTTCTGTGGATGAGAATCAACTTCTGGGAGCTACAAAGAGCAGTTCTGTGTAGATGCCACAGTGCTTTCTATGATCTGCATCATTTTTCATGGTTTTTTTTTAACTTTTTGTTTGTTAGTTCAAGGATATAAAAGAATAACAACATATCAGCGTTGTTTCTGTGAGGTATAACATTACTGACATTACGTTAGTTTAAGCATTTATATAATATAAGCCACTGGAAACATTTTAGCCTGTGGAACACAGCTGATTTCACAAACTAAATGGTAATGTGTATTTAGGGATAACATAAGAAGGGTAACACTTTGGATGATTTAACATGAAGTGAGGACTTTTAGGTGTGTCGCTGAGATGCAAGTATTTCCTCCTCCGGTCTGAAAAGCACAGTAACATTGTTTGTACATTGCTTTTTGTGGATCAGTTGTCGCTCCTTGTTCACCTGCCTTCAGTTGCCTTTCTATTTGATTTGAGGCAGAGTTATCCTGGCAGCTGCACTAGTCACCATCTTCCACATGCAAATATGCCATGTGTAATTTTTTTCAGTGCTTGTGGGCATCCTTCTTCTTCTTCTTCTTCTTCTTCTTCTTCAGCATGTAAGGATAGACCAGAACACTTGTAAGTGTATGCTGCCCCCATTAGTTGTGGAAGAATTGTAGCTTCGGTACATACGGCGCCTGCGATAGCTACAGTACCAAAAAACCCCCAACAACATTAGTACCGTGTTTTCAGTGTTCATTTTTTCAGAATTTTGGTATTGAAAGGTATCACAGGTATCAGTTCTGGTGACATCCCTGCTGGGAATCATTACATCCCTATAAAGTGGAGACATGCAGGAATCATCAACAGTGCTGTCTCTACTGCAAATCCTTCATATCATCATGAAAGCACAAAAACTGTTTGATGCAGGATTTTGACAGTGGGATCAAACAATATTTGTCATACTCATCATTTCCCCTCACTGTTAGTGTCGCGTGTGGAGTGGAGCTGATAGGAGACGGGTGAAGTTGAATAATATAAATCCAGCTGATGATGATGATGCATCTTGTTGTGGCCTATATTTGACTTTGCCTCCTCCCCTTTTCCTGTCCTATCCTCATGACTTGGGTGTGGATGAAACCCCTGAACATTTCATATCTGCGTGGAGTTTATACTCCAACCGGACAATAAACCGTTAATGTGAGCAGAGCCTCCACAAGTGTCTCGACCTACTTCTCAGTTTCCTCAGGAAGCGTCCTGGGTTTGCTGAAGGCTTAGCTGCTTAATATGTGCGGCACAGCGCTGTAGACCGAGAGCTCAGACACCTCATTCTTTATCTTTAGTAATACCTGAAAGTTGACGTCTCAGTTTAAAGCCTGCATGTTTTATAGCTCTGCAAAGTCTGTTTGCAGTTTCTGTGACTCTTTAGCTTGGAATCTGAGTGCTGCACAACACATCTACACCTATTAATACTTTATCATATACAGCACAGAGAAATGAGTTGTTGCTTATTTTGGCCTGATGTGGATTTTAGATGCATCCTAGATAGTCCAGGAAGACTCGGATGTCTGTGAGTGCGTGTTGAGATGATGTGGCACAGATTACCCAGAGGAAGTTGGGGATTTTGATGGTTCATGTGAGCTCACGCAGAGAGAGGCTGTATCTCCACAGTCTCAGCCTCACAGCCTTCTTATTCGGTGACTGTACATTTACACACATTTACTCAGTGGCCAGTTGTTCTCCTTTTTGGGCTTTCTGCTTCCTTAAAATGGCAGGAAGAAGTTATGATTTACAGCTCGACGTCATTCTAGAACAAGCAACAGTGTTTCTCATCAGACTAGAGTCCCAAGTAGACAGGTTTCTAAAATATGGGTGCCATTTCAGAGCGGCAATAGTTCTGTTTTATTGGTTTGATGTAGCTCGACAGAAAGAGGAGACACAGCAGGAGGAAAATGGCCTCCGTCTCTGTCTGGAATCCATACAGCGTAGCCCTTCCTCTTGCTGACTGATATTCTTTCCATATGATGGTATGTAGTCAACCCCCAAATCCATCCACGTGCATTTCTCAAGTAGTTTCCCTCCTGCTAAACTACATGAAGCACGTTCCCCACCTCTCCTCTCCTCCGTCTCTCTCCAGCTTTGTACGTGATGTAGAGCAGCCCTCGGCATTGTTTAGTCACATGTGGAAAACAAATCTCTGTTCTCACTTTGGTACCATTAACAGCAGAGCCAAACACTGCCATCCTGTCTGCGGGGGGGGGGGTGGAGGAATGGAAGCAGAAGACAGATGTGTTTATAGAGGGTGAAGCAGTAAGGAGAGTTCTCAGACCAGATAGCTAAACTTTTGGCAGATCATGCCAAAGATAACTGCTGTAGAAATGTTCCTACTGTAAGTGTTGTAGTCTGGGAGGAACACACAGTTCTTATGGAATCTACAGTATAAAGGAAAAGTGGGAGCTGACGTCACAAATGAGAGCAGCAAAGTGCTGGAAACTTGGCTCTGCCTGACCTTCCCTATAACTCCATTTGGACATCTTTATGGTGTAATTTAAACCTATACAAATATATGACACACAGTTAAAAAAAGCTGTTTCTCATTAGTGACCCGCATGCACACTGCTTTCAAAAGAATATCAGCGGCGACAGAGTCAACACAGCAACCACAGCTAATTTATCACGTCTCTTGGTGACTTATGGCACACAACATGTAACAGATTTACAGTTATGTTCTGTGTATCCTGTGACGAGGTGAGCTGGAACATCAGACTGTCAGAACATTAAAACCACCTGCCTAATATCAACAGAAGCTGTGGAGCTAAAACAGCTCTGATCTGTCAGAATGGACGCGTGACCTCTGGGGGCGTCTTGTGGTGTCTGGCCTGTGGGTTGTGAGGTGGGACCTCCTATGGATTGGGTTTGTTCTGGCACGTTCCTCGGAGGCTTGATCGGAGCAGGGTCTGGTGAGTTAGGAGTTTGTAATCAAAGGTCACCACATCAGTAGTGTGGCGTGCGAGCTGTGACATCACCACAGCCCCGTCACTGTTTATACTGGTGCTTGAGACGCATTGGACTTGCTGCAGTCTTGTCCTGAACAATAGGTGTCACCACTCAGCAAAGATATCAACAGAGCTGGTATAGGACTAGAATAAGTTGAAACAGGAAGCAAGGAAAGGACAGTTTTTTAAAATTATTATTATTTTTTCCAGTTTTCTCATAAAAGTATCATCTTTTCAAGCTGTTGCAGCATCTCACTTTGTATAATCTGAACAATTTAAACAATTTCCCCCTGGGATTAATAAAGGATCCTGATTCTGAAGACTGACATGGTTGTGCATATGTGCCGGGTTACGAGAGGTGCACAGCAAGGCAAAACAACACTAAAGCAGGGTGCACTGTATTTGAAAGTGACAATAGCAAACATAAACCAGACATGAGGCTCTTTTTGTGTTGCTCGATACAAACCTGGACAGTTTTTGTGGTGTGGCCTGGCTGGGGGAGAGCGCTGCCTTTAGGGAGTGTTGTTGCAGTCGTATGTGTGTGCTTGGTTTTCCAAAAACTTCAGGCGGGTTTTACGTGTCAGAGTCAGGGGCGAGGGGAAAAAAACCAATACAGCATAGTGTTGCATAGTGTTGCATAGTGTTGCATAGTGTTGCATAGTGTTGTGAATTGACACTATATAAATAAAATTGAATTGAATTGAATTGTACAGATCCAGATACCAAATATTGATGTCTTATTAAATATTGATCAAGTACAAACTGAACTTTTTAGTATGAAGATTATAAAATTGCTTATTTTAGTCCGCGTTTACATCTATTTTCAAATTCTTCAGTTGCTGAAGGTTCGGCACAGGTTTGGCTGTACACGTTGCATTGTTCGTGTATTAGTACAGTAGTCCACACGTGCTTTAAGTTAGACTAGACTGTAATACAAATATGAAAGTGTTGGTCAGCCTGTTAACTTCATACTCCCCTTTTGAAGCAATGAAAATGAGTGTAGTGAGAGGAACACGCTGAGACTTTTATCTTATTAAATAAAACAAATATTGACAAAGTTTACCTTTGGAAACAATTTGCAGTTGAAAAAAGGGTGATGAATCACAACATGTCATTGCACTACTCAGCGAAGTCGCAGTAATATTGTATTGTGCATTAGGCGTCGTGATAATATCCTACCGTGCATCAAGTATCACAATCATGTTGTATGTTTTAGAATTGTGATAGTATCATATTGTGCGGAACTGTGTTCATATCTTGTGTATTATGTGTTGTTAAGAACTGCAATTTTGTATCATTTGTTAAGTATCGTGATAATATTGTATCATATGTTAAGTATAGTGACAAACCTGTTTTGTGTATTCTAGTAATGTGATAATATCATATTGTAGGCTCTCTGGGGATTCACACCTCTAGCCAGAGTAACATCTACACACATTTCAGAACCCAAATACTGTATTGCGATCATACACACAGCCACTGTGATGTCACCAGTTGCTTAGTGAAGCCATAGTGTGAAGCTGAGTGTTTTTCTGCTGCCATCCTGGTGTTTTGAAACTGGACATGATGAGTGAGGAATGGCGCTGACTGAGAAACTGAGGGGTACTTGTCCATAACCCGGTAAAGCATACCCTGCTTTATCCTCAGAGTGCAATGGAGACCATAAATTACAAAAAAGCATCATGCTTCATTAAATAGGACTTGAATGAAGCTGCTGAGACCATAAATCCATCAGAAAGTGGTCACAGACAAAGGAGCCGAGGGGTCATTTTCATTTATACTCCCATAAACCAGATAAGTCGCCTCCTGCTGGCCATTAGAAAGTGTCAGTTTAAAGCAGCACAGCACTGGCGTCACTTTTCAGATCTGGAAGCGACGTCACTCTTTTTATATGCAGTCTGTGATTGTAGCAAAATGATGAGTGCCGCTCACTTAATGTTGTCTGATGGCTGTATCTGTTTCACCGAAAGGTCTTTGTTCCCTGTTTAATTACAGAGGCTGGTTTGAAGACTGGCAAAAGACCTGGGAAAAGCAGGAGAAGTCCACTGCAGACACTTTACAAGGGAGACCAGGTGAGAGCAAGGGTGTTTATAACACACACACACACACACACACACACACACACACACACACACACACACACACACACACACACACACACCCACAGCAACCATTTGTCCCAGCGTGCAGAGTGAGGAGAACAAAGGAGGAGAGACAGTCAGAGAGAACAGTTGTGTTTTCACTGTTGTTTCTGCAAATCTGATGTGACAAAGTGAAAAGAGGCTTCATGGCACCACAGGGCTCCTGCATGAACACACACACACACACACACACACACACACACACACCTCACTGTGAGCATGTGCACAAGGTTGTGTATGTGTGTTGGTGTGTGTGTGTGTGTGTGTGTGTGTGTGTGTGTGTACTTTTTGATAGAAATGAATCAGTTCAAGCCTTTAAACACTGAGTGAGTTTAAGTTTCAGTTTATACAGATAAAATACATTTTTACTGAAATAAAACAACAGCAAAATAACAATTAGCTTTTAAGTTAAAAATTACTTTAAAAAGTGTGATGGACAGTGTGTACTGTGTACATTATCCAGCATACGTACAGTCCTGCTAACCTTTAGATAAATCTTTATTTTCATACAAAAGTACAATGAAGTTGGGAAGCTTTTTCACGTCAGTACAGAAAAGATAATCAATCAATCAATCAATCAATCCAGAAAAATAAAATAAAGAGCATTGTGCAGTGTGTATTGTTTATTGTGCATGACCCACTGGGTCCAGTGTGTGTTGATTAGGACATTACCCTGATGTACAAACTGTCCCTGAGTCTGTCTGTCACACACACCCACACACACACACACACATACACACAAAAGAAGAAAAAAAAACATTTTTCACTTTATTTGTTGTGGTTTTATTGGTCTTTTAATCAAATAAAGTGTAAATCAGAAAGAATATGATTTTATATGTAGACTTGACTAGTGATGTAACAGACTCCTGCATGTTCATCTGACAGCACTTTTCCACATTACAAAATTTAATATTTGATACTGTCTAAAAATGATTGTGAATAATTAGTTTTAAAGGTATGACTGTAAGAGCAAAGCTCCACACCAATCACACACATCACAAACATAAAACAGTTTCCCACGCAACCATCTGTAAGGTTTACAGAGATGGTCTGAAGAAGAAATATATAATATAATATATATGAATATCCAGCAGCTCTCTGGGAGAAAATGACCTGCTGATGTCAGAGGTCAGACGAGGATGTACAGACTGCTTCCAGCTGATAGGAAGGAAGCAGGAACTCAAAGAACCACTGGTTACAACCAAGGTCTGCAGAAGAGCATCTCTGATGGGCTGCAGCAGCAGAAGAGCATCTCTGATGTGCTGCAGCAGCAGAAGAGCACACCAGGTTCCCCTCCTGTCAGCTAAGAACAGGAAACTGAGGCTACAGGTCACACAGACTCACCAGTGTTGGACAACAGAAGATTGAAAAGCGTTGCCTGGTCTGAAGCGTCTCCATGTCTGGGTCAGAGTTTGATGTGAACACCATGAAAGCATGGATCCATCCTGCCTGGTATCGGAGCTTCAGGCTGCTGGTGGTGTGATGGTGTGGGGGAGATTTTTTTAGTACCAACTGAGCATGGTTTAAACCCCACAGCCTACCTGAGGATTGTTGCTGACCATGTCCGTCCCTTTATGACCACAGTGTACCATCTTCTGCTGGCTGCTTCCAGCTGGATAACACACCATGTCACAAAGCTCAGATCATCTCAAACTGTCCTCAGATGTCCTCCACAGTCCTCAGATCTCAGTCCAACAGAGACCTTTGGGATGTGGTGGAACAAAAGATTCTCATCATGGATGTTCAGCAACTGTGTGATGCTGTGAGGTCAACATGGAGCAACATCTCTGAGGAACATTTCAGCAACTTGATGACTCCGTGACATCAAGATTTCAAAGGGGTCCAACCAAGTGTACCTAATGAAGTGTCCAGTGAGTGTTTAAAGCTGCAAACCCTTGTGTAACCGTGTGTTGTGACCTCTTTTTTTGCCAATATGTTTATTGTCTTTTTCAAAATTTTTCACAAACACATAACATATACACACCTTACACACACAAGCTGCATACCCTTGCATCATTTTTCAGTTCGAATAAACGTAATGAAATTGGATTAATTATTAATG